>JAGVSQ010007148.1:0-15608 GCA_022683975.1 Rhyacophila evoluta
AGTTAATTAATATTTTCGACTGATGGTGCTTGATGGAAATTGATTTTAAATTCTGTTAGTTAAGGTTCTAGTCTATGTTCCCTAGTTTCCAAATAAAAATTCTAAATCAATTACATTATTATAAGAAACTGCTTTACACAGTCTATCTTTTGACGTCCTGTGATTTTATATTGGAAGTATCAGTTTTCTCAATTAATTTCAATGGTAAAAGTTCCACAATTATTGTTTATGATTAGTATTATTTCGACGCCATAATGATGCTCATAAGCATATTGAGAATTCAGAAAAGTGTGTACCTGCCACCCACCCACATATTACCAGATCACTACTATGGGTTCAAAAATTCAGTTGTATGTGATTTTAACTGACTCCTAGTTTATTAATTTTTGCTAATCCAAGATTTTAGTCACTAGCAATAAAACAATTTTAACAGTAGTTTGTTAATAGTTACTAAAATAGTATTTTTTGTTGAGATTTTACATTAATTGTTTGTTTTGTTACAATAAAATATAAAAACATGAAGTTGTTTCATTTCATAATACCATCATCAACAGCAAAGCTGCTTCTACAACCATGTAATAATATATGAAGCTTTGATCAATATCCTACCTGTTTTTATTGCCTAAGTTTATAATGTTGTTTTGTATTAGTGTTATGCGGTTTAAATCGGTCATTTCCTCAATGCCCTATTTATTTTCATATTCCTCATATTTTGCTTCTTTTTATATTCATATGTAATTAAAATATCACTTACAAGAATCTTTTTGGTGGAAGTTGTAAATATTCTTACCCATCAACGGAAATGGTTGCTTTGTAAAAATGCAAGAAGAGGCATAGCAAGGGTCGATGATCACAGCAAGTAGGGGCGGAGTCCTTATGGCTATTGATTTTGGTGAATAGCAGGATGCTTGCTAATGTATTTATGATATTATTACATGTGAAAATGTAACTAACACGATGCACATACGAATAAAAGAAATTTATTAACTGATTCTTACATAAAACTGTTTTTTCTTGTATTGAAAAATAGATTTTATGATTTTGATGGATGGATATTTTCAAGCGTTCTCTAGTTTGGGTGCCTAATTGATTCTGGTGTCAAATCGTTAAGGATTAGCTTATCGACTATCTAGAGAGTGTGATTTAAAAAACAAAATGTATTTTCAATTAATTAGATGGGTTATGAAATATTACTGTACTTCTATTTTTCTATAATATACCAATCATATATGGCCTTAAAAAAATAGCTTAGACACCTTCATTTATTTACCTGTATATATTTAAATGACATTTGTTTTTCATCTTATGAACATTTGACGGTTGATCTATTCGTTAAACCAATCCCAAAGCGACGAAATGTACATATCTCATGTATGTACATTTTTTACACTCTTAGTATTAAGACAACAACTTGGTTACCATATATTCTTAAGTTTAAATATCTTTTATATAACTTAAAGTGTTCACAGTATATGTGTGTAAAAATATAGTTGTGACTTTTTTTTCTTTAAAGGGTTAAGAAATGGATTTTGCGATTGGTGGGGTAGCAGCAATGGGCGCATGTCTCTTCACAAATCCATTGGAGGTAGTAAAGACTCGAATGCAGTTGCAGGGTGAATTAAAAGCGAGAGGAAAATATGCTATTCATTATCGAAATGTTCCACACGGGCTTTGGGCCATCGCTCGATCTGATGGGATAGTTGCACTTCAAAAGGGACTAGTACCAGCTCTGTGGTTTCAATTGTTTTTGAACGGTTTTAGGTAAGTTGTGATAAACTATTTGTTCATGATTCGAAGGCCATATCTATGCTATTTTTCTTCATTTCACAAGACAAGACCTGTATACATTAGACAAATTGTTTGTTATCATCCTGAGAAAGATGAAACTCAAATGCTGGCATACGATGGCGTTTTTCATATTATACTTCAGTGTCATTTATAAAAATATTATTCAATTTTTAATCTATTTTCTTCTGTTTAAAAAAATAATAGAATTGTATCCTTATACATATATTTATATGATATAAACTGAAAAATAATTCTAGTGCAAAGTGTTTAATGTTATAATATTTATATAACTTTATAAAATCGATAACATAAATAATATTAATATTACCGTGATTCATACTAGTATTATAAAATGCTAGAAGATGCTTAAAAACTTACCTAATGATTGCCTCACTGTCCCAAAAAATTCTGCTAGCTACGGTGCTGAACCTCAAGCGTCCTGTTAAAAATGCATGTTTTCAATCTAATTTATGCAAAATTTGCTAGACCAAACATTGCAATGAGCTATAAAAATCATTTTATTATGTATTAAAAACCATGCTCCCTTTGAAATTGCCGGTATATGGATTTGTATAGTATGAAGATATCTTACTACGAAAGTGGAGTATATGGATCTTCATAATGTGAAAATATGACATTAATTTTCACGAGAATTGTTTGTCAGACAATTGCTCAACGCAGTCCTGCATTTTTGAATTTTTAAAAATTAAAAATCCTAAAAAAGAGATTAAAAATAAGTGGTGCATGAAGTGAAACAAAAACGGCGTAAACTGAGAATCGATATTCCATGGTAGCTATCATTCATACACTGAGTCGCTGCATGTAGCTACTCAGAATGCTTCTTCCCTTTCCTTCTGAGACGAAATCACAGCATTTAATTAAATGAGTGATCAATGCTGTCAAACACATACACCAAACGCCAATGTCACCCAATACACTCACGCACATACCGGTCCTAAATTTATTACAAAAGAATTATTTCTGTTGATATTGATCAATGTTTTTATTTGGTAATGACATCATTAAAATGATTAAAAAGGGGTTTTGATAAGAAATACACGAAGTATAAGAACCTTGCAATCAGTATATTTACAGAGATAAAATAAAATAAATTACTGGTCCCTTACTATCTATCACTGGGTAGTAAGGGTTAAGTGTGTTAAATCACAGATCCAAACGCAATAGTGTATGAATTTCAATTTAACTACAGAAGTATATTTTATAAGAATAAAATAAATATATTCATTTTCCAGGTTAGGGACATATCAAGTAGCAGAAAGTTTTGACCTGACAAAAAATGAATCTGGTGAAACACGTATAATGCCAAGTTTATTTTTTGGAGCGCTGGGGGGAACTTTGGGCGCAGCGTCTGGCAGTCCATTCTATTTGACGAAAACACAACTCCAAGCGCAGACCGCCTCTAATATTGCAGTAGGATATCAACATAAGCATTCCGGAATGAGTGAGGCTTTAATTAAGATTTATAAGTGCGATGGCATTAAAGGTAATCAAATGATGTGCTTGTTATTATTTTTTTAATTCATACTTATTGCAATAAAATATAATAAAAACCATAAAATATTATCAACTATAGTATACACTCTGGATTAATCTCATTATCCACACGGAAATATGATTTGTTGCTAGTCTCGTCATAGACCTATATGATGGAACTAGGAACAGATCAATGCCATCTACTGTGATAACTCTAAAGAAGAAATATGTATATTTAAATTGTATCTTACTATAATCAGTAGAATTTTTATTAATGAATGAATGAATTAAAATCGACTAATCAAAATTAAAATGTTTCTATACTACAATTGTATCATCATTTTTAGGACTATACAGAGGCGTTATATCATCAATTCCTCGTGCGGCAGTAGGCTCTGCGTCTCAACTGGCTACATTCACTCGATGCAAAGAATATCTCAATGAAAAAAAAGTGTTCCCCAACTCTCCACTCCTGACAACATTTGTGGCTGCTAATATAGGTGGAATTGTGATGACTTTATTGATGACACCATTTGATGTTGTCGCAACAAGATTGTACAATCAAGGTAAGCTGAAGTTTTTTAATATAAGTAAGAATGCAGTTAATTCTTGCAAATAACTAAAATTATAATTTCAGAGTTTGAAAAATTCATGCGTAAACATTGAATGGAATATTTTAAAAAGAAATTTCTACCTTTTCTATAAGTGTATTATAGCTTTTTTCAATAGATCAAGTGTTTATGTCAGTTATTTTTCATTTGTAGGTGTTGACCAAAAAGGAAGAGGTCTACTTTATAAAGGTGTAATCGATTGCTTCATAAAAATGTCTAAGACAGAAGGATTCCTCGGATTTTACAAAGGATTGGGTCCTTCATATCTTCGCTTGGGTCCGCACACAGTCCTCGTGTTAGTATTCTGGGACCAACTGAAAGCACTTAGGGACTTTGTAATGAAAAATGAAGTATGATCGAGAAAATGTATCTAGATAACTTTATAGTTTAATAAACTTGTTGAGTTTTTTTATGAAGACTTCAAGTCACCAAGTCCCATTTTTTATGAAGACTCCAAGTCACCAACACTCAAATCGGTGTTCATTTTCATAGTAAAATATATATTACAAACATTAGGTAAATAAATTTAACTATTGTTTTTATAGTTATCGCTTTAATCATTGACAGTTTATAAGTTTATATGGTGATGTGATAATTCTTCGTGATCTAGAAGAGATTTTTTATTTTTAATAACTACAAATTTATATAGTAGATCTATTCTCAACCTGTGCACTCAAATTGTGAATCCATTTAATGTAATGGTATTTTCCATTGCGGTATCGTCTTACACATTTCAAATTGTCAAGTAACCAAACACTCATGCCTGTCACTGTCATTAAATGAGAGGGGTATTTCCAAAGTGAATCCCACTTTCAAAATTTAAAAGAGAAAATTTTGAATGCATATTTTTGGTATAAAATAACCACATAACATGTTTTTCAATATTTTTGGAATTGATTTTTTTCTACTGGTTTGCATGTTAAATGGTTGTTTCATACAAAAAAATGCTTGTTCAACATCTTCTCTTTTACATTTCGGCATAGTGGAATCAGTTCACTTTGCAGTTACGACAGTCGACATATTATTTATAACTGTTACTTTGTCGAACAGACATTAGGTATTGTCGTTTTTAACCACCGAATGTGGAGGAAATCAACACTGTGAAGATTTATTTATCTTGACAGAGTGTGCAGCTTAGACTTTAATTTTTTATATGTATATTAGATTTTAATCAGAATTGTTTTAAATTATAAATAGAGTATTTAATAATGCTGGATGACCAGTCAGACGCATGCTTGAGGCTCTTTAGCATTAATCTCAGCCGGCTCTAACATCACTGGATAAAATGATGTAACAGAAAGGTGTTGTACGGTAAAATTCATTTAGTCAAAATAGAAGACAGTACAATTTATTATTAGCAGGATGTTTATACACATTTCATGAATATACGGAAATGTGATTTGTTTAAGTATTCTGGGCAATTTTATTTATTGTGATTTAAAAAACGGTAACACGAATGAAGGGACAGGTAGGTTGCACAGAGGAAATGTTTCTAGTCTGTTTTCTCTTTCCCCATTAAGTTAATTTGTTATTGTTATTTGTTATACTATATTTTTTGTTACAATAAAATTTGGATCAAATTGAAACGAATGATTTCACTATATATATTTTCAATCCTTAAATGGTAGTCAGTCACAAAAATTCATAAATATTTACTTCTTTTTAAAAACAGATATTTGAGCTAAGATATAGGGATAAGAGGTGGTCTGTCTTCTTAAAAATATTGGAAACAGACCATGTGGCTATAGGTTATGTTAAAAATTATGTAGTGATATTTGATGTGTCTCCGGACTACCCAATCCAGTTCGCCCTTTTCAACCGATAAGATTATAGCTTTCTAGGAGGGTGCTGGGTACTATATTTATACAGAATATATTCAGTGGAATGCAGAATTGCTGGTGAGAGCACAATTAGAGTTGAAGAAGAAGACAAACTGAAGTATCAGGCTTAATTTTGAAAACCTCAGACCTGGTGTATGGTTGCTTTAGATAGAACTTTTAAAATGTGATTCAAAATATTGAAAAAAATACTTATTCAGTTAGTATGCGGTAGCAATCATAAAATATAATAGTTGTGTACATGCATTTCAATACTTTTAATCTTTATTTGACTTATTCCACTTTTCGAAATAATAACAGTCACATTGAAAAGTACCCAGCTTACTTCATTACCCAGAGAGTATGCAAGTAATCTTTGGAAACGCTGAGAATGAAGAGCAAATAAGTACACATTATTTTTTAAGTTTATGGAATTAATTTTTATTATTTATAAAATAATACTGTCCTGAAATGAACATTTATTTGTACATACTGACAAGGCAAGTGATGGCCTCCATGTCATGAGTCATATTTATAAAGATCACTTACATTTCGTTCACTAAAAATTAATCTTGTTAACATTATTCATGTTTACACATATAGGAACTTTTTTATTTCTAGAATTTAAAATATACATAACAAAATATATTTGCACTCGGAATTTCAATATTAGGTACATACACATTTGAATTAAAATATTTCATGAAAGTTCACAAATTTACAGAAAATTAATCTATTGTATTTAAATATCTAACTAATTAAATCCTTTTGATGATTGAAGGATCTTATGAAGTTTACATTTTTTCTTAGATATGATATTTATTTACTGGATTTTTATAGTTATGCTGTGGTGTCATAATTACTAAGTGATTCTTTCAAAAACAAGGGATGGTCAGGTTTAATCTTTACTCTATGCTTATGGTATAAGCGTAATTATCCGTAGTCAGGTTTTTCACAGAGGTTTAATTGGATGACTTATTTTGTAAATATAATTCGTTAATTTGTAGCAGTTTCCAATACTTACAATTATTGAATACTTAATGTTATATTATAATACTATGCAGGTAAGTAAATACCTAAATCTACATATTGCATAATTGTGGTATATTATTCCTAAATATAGTTACATTAATCTTAATTGTTCTAGTTAATTTTCTCCTATTAGCGCTCTTATTGTGAAGCTGCTTCCTTTGGGCAGTGGTAGTGGGCGGCAGGCAGGTGTGGGTGGTGAAGTCGGACCCGGTGGGGTGGGGCAGTGCCAGCAAGGTGAGCCTAGTGGCACTCGATTAAGAGGGGCGGGTGGCATCCACATGCTGCCTCCGTACATTACGCAATGCGCCCAATCGGCTAGTTGAAGATATCTCGCTTCTCCGGGAGTGAGGTTTTGGTGGTACTCTGGAACAGGACTGGCACTATCAGGCCTAGGGGAGTCGCTGGATAAAGACGAACCGCACGTCGAGACGCCTGAAGAGAAAATTGACAGTGTAGATCTGGCGGAGTCTTCGGTTTGCGATGCCGAACTCGAATGTGACGATTTTGGCCTTTTATCTTTGGAATCGCTGATGAGATTTTCTGAACATTTTTCCGGTGAACGAATTTCGCGAGTGGGTCTTGAAACATGGGGACTTTCACCGAGCGGCGGTGAATTCGCTTTCCTTTTACAGCGGCCTTGTCCGTATTCCCTGAAGCCTTTGGCGAACGGATTGTTGTCTATTTTCAACTTGGTGATTTGATCATTCTGTAGACAAATATAAAACATAATATCAGTCAAATAAATGATTCCATAGAGTAGTTAAATATGCAATTATATATCAACAAGGATTGTTTTTGTTCGGTATGTCCTCTTCGAGGTATAAAGATCATAATAAATCGCCAAAGATGATATTATCAAAGAATGACATGAAGGTGCGTTTACATCGGGGGATGTATTGTGCGCCGATCTGTCGAATGAAGGATGACAATATCAGATTTCATGACACGCGTCGCTAGATTGCAGTCGGTCGGTGTCTGAAGGCGAAGGAGGCTTTAAAGAAACGCGCCAATTCAAATTTAACAGCTTGTATCACACCCGCCTTTTCTTTTTGCGCAAAATATTATGAACATTCCGGCGCCGCGCATCAAATGAAAAAATGTTGGAAAAGTTTGAGACGCGTCCGCGAGCATTTATTTTAAGACGTCGGCTCGTTATTCTTTCGATAATTCCAAATATTGCTGCTCAAATAACTGCTCGGCTTTGAATAATTTCATGGAATCTCGCTTAACACAGTTACCGCGAACCGCCTTCTTGTATCATTAAATGTGCAATTATTATTTCGAAATTTAACCTACGAATATGAGGTCTTTATTTAATATAATATATTATCTGTCGATCGTTGGTAGGTGGCAGTCTATTTATTATGGAAGTAGATATTGTTTACGATGGAAAATATTGTAATATTGTTTTTTCACAAAAATTAATCAATCGAGTCAATGAGCAACCCGATCGAAATCCGGTCCCCTGTATCTGCAGTTATGGGATTCCAACTCGCAATCTCCGGCTCCGAAGAAGTCTAGCCCCGATCATTTAATTTCTGAGAAATATTAATTTATAACGGACGAGGGGGATACTTTTATCATGCGATAAGTGTCGCAGAAGAGCTTCGATCGTCATGTTTATTAAAGGATAAATAAATTGAAATTTAACTGACATACGAGTCACGTCATGCGAAAATTGAACCGTTGTGTCGGTGTATCGTGCCGCTCTGGATAATCCCGATATAATAATACGCGGGACCTTTGTGCGGATGAGATCGCACTCCGTCGCTTCCTTTGCGAAACCGCCGGCCGGATAATTTATTCGGGCGTCTTTGAAAATGCCGACCATGGGAACCGCATACGGCGAACACGCATATTGCACCGGGTTCGGTCAAATGCGTTTGAATGTCACCAGAGAAGCATCTCCACCGTATGCGCGAAGGACGTAGAGCAAATAATTTTACAATATTATTTTTATTATATCACAGGAGTGATTGAATTTGAGCCTCATAGTATTAGCGTCCGTCGCGTGGTATCACAATTAGCGAAAAGAAAGGAGATATCATTGGAAGAAAAAATTAAATTAAAATATATACAGTAAACCCCCCTATAACGTAGACTCAAGTACCGTTTTTTCATGTGTATTTAGTTTCGCTGGACGCGTCTACCAAGGTCAAGCGTTTCAAAAATTATCGTTAGTGGGGTAATTGACGGCATAGGAAAAAACCGCCGCAAACTGTATTTGAGGAAACGGTATTGGAGTCTACGTTATAGGGGGGTTTTCTATATTTTACAGTCATTGACAACTAACTGTTTTGCCCGTCATAAGCGTCATATATGTCACATGCATACTGGATGTGATTCTGAACATAATTTCATACGAAATTAAATAGAAAATCATTTTATTTTAGTACGTCCTATCCATCATCATAATCATTTCTTTACTTTTGCAAAAATTGTAAACTTTTCAAAGCGAAAACGCAGCGTCTACCTACCTAAAACATTATTTATAAGTAAATATACAATACATATGTGATATGCATTTGCTATCTTTTTGCTATCTTTTTGCTTAAAAACTTTGCCTTACTGTTTTTTTTTTATATGAATTGAGAAGACATAATTAATAAGGACTAATGAAAAATATGAAAGACTTTTTTTTTATTTTTTATATTTTGCTTATGAGGCTGTAGTGTCACAAATTATTTATGATGATAATATTGTATTGGTCTGCGCGCTTTTATTTAAAGAAGAAACCACGCTTACACAAAAAAAATCATTCGTTTGGTTAGGAAAATAACTAAATTAATCGAAATGGACTATATTTAACAAATCACCTAACAGTTGAAGAGTGTATGTAGCCCACCTCCCATGTACGCACATGGTGTATTATTTTTTCTGTTTACGTTTTAAAATGTAGAATGCACTTGTCTCGAAGAAATCAAGCACAGGTATATTTTCGCAAGCGATATAAGATGAACGGAGAATTATTCTCTAATGTATTTAATATTTGCCATTTTAAGATACAATAGAATGGTCAATAGCTGAAAACAACGAAGTTCCCAGGGAAATTTTAGAACATTATTGACCACCTAATTAAACTGTACCTCTGAATTCTGAAAAGTGGCTTCATTTTTACTTTATATGGCGCCGTTTTTAACAACAAAATAATGTAATATTTTTTAAGTTTATTCCGTAAATATCCATAATGATTTATAGTATCTACTATGAATTGCGTCAACACAATTTCGAAGACTCTCCGATAAAAGGATTGGCATTCTTGCTGATCAGTCGCACACTCAAGAGTACTGGTAATTTATTTTTAATTCTTTTTTATTGTTACCTGGTAAGCTGTGACTGCGATGAATTCTGTTTCGGGGAATACGAAACACTTTTCTGCCGGCCAGGGGCCTCCTACGCGTGTCACGCGAATTCGAGGTTGGTATTTATACATCGAAGTCAAGACGATCTAAAAAAAAAGGAATGTGCCATTTAATACTGAGTTATAATATTTATTCATTCAAAACATTTCACCATTACACACTCTGGCTAATATGACGAATTTACAATATGTAACCGATATCAGTTCATCATGTCCGATCCGAAAGTGGAACATATGGATTTACGTAGTGTGAAGATGTCAACTTCGACAATCGAGTATATGGATCTCCACTGAGTGAAAGATTATTTTCACGAGGAATCGAACCCGCATTCCCTGGGTGCACCTTCGCCTTTCGGCCACCGGGAAGACTAAAATGAAAGTGTAGTATTCTTTAATAAGGATTAGTAAAAAAAATATCTGTGATGTGATTTATGATAGACCCTTCTATTCTGGAGAGTTTAATTGAATATATAATAATCTATTATCCATAACAAAATGGAAAGTGTGCACATCGAAATAATTATCAACACAGAAGATTGCCTGTTTTAATAAAGGAGAACTTTCATGAATATGTCACAATTTACAATCAATAAAATTGCTCTGTACTTATATTTATAAGCTAGCATTCACGCGGTAGAACGTCGTTGTTTATAAACGTTTATACAGAATTATTCAATAATAATATGCACGGCGATACGTAAATCACATTGTCAACGGGCGCTGTTCATGAAAGTCGATTTTGATAAGAAGATGATTTGAAATCTGTACATTGATCACCACGAACTAAGTTTTACTTGTCGAATAATCGGGCTGCCGTCTGTCGGACGTATGTGCAAAAAAATGTTTCCCTTTATTTAAATTATATAAATGTATGAACAACAAACTTTCCGAAAGCGGGCTCCACGTAGGTTCAGTTAGGTCTTACCTAACTCTTGCTAAAGAAACTGGAAAAACTCTCAAGTGATGTTTATTAAAGATGATTAAAACAAGGAACACGTCTTATCTTTATTACGTTTTGCAGACAAGCGTTCCAAAAAATCCTTTTGCCACTGTGTAAACATAAAAAAGATATTTTAATCATCGATTGCATTGCAGGTTTTTTTTTCGTTTATCTCAGGTACTCGAGGGCGCCTAAGCATTTTTTTCGGTAATAGTTTTCACAACATAAAAACAGTGCAGCTTTAACCGGTGACGAATGTAATGTGGCATCCAGAGATTCTCCAACTCCACTTAAAGTGGAATTTACAAATACTTAATATTTAATTATGAAATATGTATTGTATTCAAAAAGTTTATGTCGAGTTTAGCTAGATATCGCATTTTGGCAGTTTTCCCCCGAAGTTTTTATAAACCTTTATACTATTTATAATATAACATATTATAATATAAGTGGAATGGGATTTACAGAGAGTACGTAATATTATATATATATATACATGAGTATGTAATATATAGTAAAATATTAATATTTGATATATTTGATTCACACGACGGGGACTATCATTTTAATGTTTAATAATTTAATTTTGAGTCGGCTTAGTAACCGACTCAAAATTAACAATTAAAGATGTATGTATCATATTTTATCTACACGGTATAATCGGGCGAGTAACTCATATCTCGGGTGCAAAACTCGCAGAATGATTTTGTTTAAAATAATCATAGTCTTGTGAATCCTGCAAAGCGACTTCGTTTTATTGAATTGCGACTCATTCGAACTGTGAGGGCGCACACTACACCATCGCGGTGCACCTAAACTGTCGCTGGCACAATCGCAGGCGCCGGCGTGCGAACTGCCTAATTGCCCATGTACATTATTATTTGTGTTTGTTCCGTGTCTCATGTCTCATGTCTCATCCCGAGCTTATCTCTCATGTCGCCAGTGGCGGGCTCTTTTAGTTGTGGTTGAAATGATGATATATGAACTACTCGGATTTTAAACATTTATCATTACTAAAATCTAGAATCGACGCATAATTGGATGCCAATTGTATTATAAAAAGTACATATTTCATTATCAAAAATATCGTTTTTCCTCATTCACTGTATTAAGCCGGTATTTATTTGTTTTTCAAATTTAAATATATAGTTGTAAATAGACGCTTAGTAAAATAATGCGGCATAAAAGAAAAAATGATGAAGATTCGTTGCTGCTCTTGCAAGTCAAGATTTTGAGCTCGTTGTGGGAGTCAACGGTGAGTACTAGAAAAACTGATCGCACGTATAATAAATAAATCGTCTGTACGGCGGGGCTCCATCTAAAATGATTGTTTTTTTGTACATTATTATAATTCAATATGTATATTTTTAAAATACGGTTCCTGCAATATGCAAGAAGGAACGTATGGAATACTTTTCAATTTGCTCAGCCGCTGACCGAGGCGTTTGCGATACTCATATAACGCTTTAAATAATGCTTTATCGATGCGAGCGGGGAAACTGTTGGACGGCAAGAGCGGTGACGCACGCCACTGCGAGGGGCGCCGCGCCAGATAAGCCACTCGGAGAGGGCGCGTCGCGAGCCTCGGCCCGCACCCGGCGCCTTCGCAATTATGCGAGTCGCCGCGTCCTATCGGAAACCAGATTGCTACATGACTTTCCAGTTCCATATCGTCTTCAATTTCTATTCGGCTACCGTTTGCTGTGCGATATCCGACGAGACTGCCGTCCTTCATCTTTCGGCGCCGTTTGCATTTTTAATATTCTTACGAAGCAAACATATAATATAAATGAATGTAATGGAGCACCACACTTGACTATCGATTAACAATATTTCTTTACATTCATTAACGTGAAAGAGCTTCGATTGCTTGTTGACCTTTTACAAGCATATATTAGACAGCTACATACTAAATCTATATTTAAGGAACATTTGTTGGACATTATTTATATTATGACTCATGCCTACTATAAAGCCGCAACAGTAGTTTGCTGTCAAAACAGACGCGAGTTTTTTTCGACGCAGGATCTATTTGAATCTTCATTAAAGCTGACAATTTGCTGAATGCTTTCTTCGCATCCATCGATTTACGGCTACGTATTTAGATGGTTTATATATACATAATATTGTCAAATAATAATCTAAGCAAACATGCGAAACAGTCGATGTGTAGTTCATGCGTGTCAGACGGATACACTTTTGAGCAGACGCGTGTCACTCTTCAAGTTGTGTTATAGAATGACTCCTGATTCTTTCAAGGCGTGAACTGCGATAAGCCCAATTGAAGTCGTAATTAAGCCGATCAATCAAAAAACGAGACCGCAGTTTGTACTTACATTTCCCGAAGTGTCGTTCATATTATTGGTGAGTTTGAGCCTGTTGAAGTTGACGGGCATGTCCCATCTCGCCGCCGGCGCTGGACTGTCGGGATGGAGGGCTCCGGTTTGCGAGGCGGCGTGGGCCGGCGCGTGAAGGCCGTGCGGCGCGACCGCCCAGGCGCCCCCGGCCCTGGTCCACCGTCCTCCGCCGGTGGCCCGCATCTCGATAGAAACCGCGTACTGCTCGTCCGGTTTCAGCCCTCGAAGTTGGACACTCAGCGAAGGGAACATCCGTCTGGAAACCGGAAAGAGATTTTTAGCATCATAACGCGGTAGAGTCCTCATTAGAGTACACAATAATTCAATAGTTCATCAGCTGATATTTATTTTTACTTTTATTCTGCTGGCCTGTTTTATTATCGGCAGTAAATAGTTACGTAAGTATCACAACGGTTTATTGTGCGAGTGTCCTGCTAGTGTAAATACGCAAAAAATTTAAATTCATATTTAATCCAGTAGTGAACTGTTCTTTGATGTATTGTTTTATTTTGATATGTACACCTAACGCATTATTGTATGAGATAATAACAGGCATTTTAAAATGGGCATACATGGCACGTCGTTATAAAACAAATAAAGGCTAGACGAATCTTTTCAGAGTTAAGGGATGATTGATAGTTGAAAAGTTAGATAAAAAGATGAGCAATTACGCTGACGGTCACAACTGGTCGTGGAGTCTTTCGTAATTATTGGGCAATATTTTTTTAGGATGTTTGAAAGAATTGGAATGCGTTCCCTTGCTCATAAAATAGGGCGCCCGCACTTTTTAAATTACATTGTAATTATTGTTTTAACGATAGGACTGGACTCCTATTTTCTCTATAAATACTTATTAGCGTAGTTGATAAATAATAAAGAGCTTTAGATGATATTCATGGAAAAAATATTTTATTAGTTTTTAATGATTGCACACCATTCGAAAGTATTTTAGCAATTATTTTTATTATACATAAATACAAATCACTGTTGAAATAAATGAGATGGTGTAAAGCTAACCGCTTCAAGTATTATTATATGTAAATTTGCAATTTTAGAAAATTTGATTTGTCATTAGTGAAATAATGTTAGTGAAAAATGCTTGCACCCTTCACGCGTTCGTTAGTATATTATTTATATTTTTATTGAAATCGTTCTTTTATTCAATTAAATTATTATCATACATAATTATGCGTTGATACCGCTTAATTATTGTCGGCTGACGTCATATAGCCCATAGCATTTGTGCGCATAAACTATTATTGAATGTCATTGAGTTGATACTACACGATAGTGAAATAGCTTGCAGATCTCATTCCTACTGTTAAAATGTTTTGTGACTCAATTCGCAACTAACCTATTGTACGTCATTAATAATTGGAAAATTTCAAGTTATTTTTATGAAATTCAACATTTATGTACGTGTATATTATATTTATATATGGTCACCCTAAAACTGCGATAAACTACTGTGGTCTTATGCTTCAATCCCTTGTCGATTCCCTGGGTATAAGTGTATACATACATATATGTGTTTATGTAAAATACACAGTATCGCTTAAATTCCGGCATATGGAGATAGATGTAGGGCTCGTCGACAACAGCTAATCAAACAAAGCAGACAGAGTTCGCACCAATAAAACTATTAAACAAAACTCTCGAAACCTTTTATGACGTATTCGACGCGTGTTGACTTCTTCAAAATTGACATCCGGTCACAAAAATGCAACAACGGTCGCATAGCCGGAGGCTGCCGCAGACGGCCTAATGCGAATGGCGACTTGTCATATTATACGCTACATAAAAAAATGCGCATTACGAAAATACATTGGCTTTGTATCTCAAAGTCAGTAACATGTTTTCATAAAAACCCTGCTAATGGAAGCACCATCCATCGTAACAAGAGTGCAGCTATTTACCTTGTCAGTTACATTGTTTACGTTTATTTTGACAAAATCTCTTATTGGGCCAACGTCTAGTCGGTGTATATTTGTATTTAATATACTTGTGCAACTGTTGCGCTACATTAATACTAATCTGATTAGTAGTGCCAATGTGGTTTTAGCTTAATATTACGATATTAGTAAGTAAGAGAGTAAGAGTAAGGTAGCGTAGTTGGTACCGTCCGCGCCAATTAATCCGGGGAATGCGGGTTCGATTTTCAAAATCCGAAAATGCAGGACTGGATGCCCATTGGGTTGAGTAATTGTC
>JAGVSQ010007149.1:0-14358 GCA_022683975.1 Rhyacophila evoluta
GTGTGGTTCCATATGCTCCACTTTGGGAGTGAACATGGTTTAAAAAAAAAAAAAACTCTTCTAAAGATCCAATCATACATAGATGCTCTTGTGCAATGCACAATCTGCACAGTAGCACAGCTCAGCCCAGAAAATTCTATTCTCCCATGACAGTATTAAAACTATTTGCTACATATTCACGGCTTCTTCTCTTCTATTTCAGAATTCATAGTACATTTTCATTGGTTTGTCCGATAAATGAATTCATACCTACAATCAACGTTTAAAATATGGCATAAATATTTCTTTTATTTCTTCCAGGTTGATATTTTCGGAGTCTGCCCTTCATCATACACCATCAATGGAAATGAAGTAACAAAGACAAGAGATCTGAACGGTTGCCTCAACCGCGAGTCTGACAAGAGTGACCTCGTCACTTACCTCTACAATGGAGATTCTGTGAGTATCTATTACACCATTTTATTACAGTTTTACAGATGAAAATGCCATATGAGTTTCATGCTTGTTGACATTAGCTATTAGCATCTTTATTGCAATATATAGAAATATACCCTAGAAAGATTAATCCAATATAACTTGTCTAAGCCCGTGTCAACCCAATGCACCATATTTTATGCGAAAGATATGCAAT
This sequence comes from Rhyacophila evoluta, assembly GCA_022683975.1. Lineage (NCBI taxonomy): Eukaryota > Metazoa > Arthropoda > Insecta > Trichoptera > Rhyacophilidae > Rhyacophila > Rhyacophila evoluta. Next base: position 632 of record JAGVSQ010007149.1, read on the forward strand.
TCAGTATCAGACTTGTAATATTATTTCGACATCAAAATATTTCAATATTGCTTTGAGAAATAAACAAGCATCAAAGTAATTCGAAGTAACTTTAAAAATCAAACAATTAATTACCTACTATTTGGAAACCTACAAAAAACTGTAGACCATTTCTATAAATACTATTAAAGCTCTATAGTGTTGACATCTTCTCAGTATCAATAAACATACTCTGCATCATTGATACATTTTGTTAATATTCATTTCCTCCTTATGTGTGATTTGGTTTACTTTGAATTGACAAAAATTGTCAAGAATTAAATATCATACAGATCATAAATTTACTATTTGGGTTTACTATTCAAAATGTCGAAAAAGACAAAGTATCAATGAGACCGACCACGAAATTTTTAACAGTCTAAATGTTTGCTAATTGTAATTTGTCTCTCCAGGAGATCAAGGGAACAAACATTATGCAGGCAGATTTGAGAGTTGACTTCAATCACAATGCTGAAGTCGTGCAAAAGGCCAATGCTGTAGAGAACTACTTCTATAGACCATTCTCCGCAGGAAGTGCCGGTGCCAAGGCTATCGTCCGCACGAACATTGCTCTCAAAGGTTCCAGGCCAGAAAATATGAACGGTAAATATTTTCACTCCCGAATGTCTACAATAATGGAGCTATACTATAATATATTTCATATACGAAATACATGTCGTAATACTGTATGTATGTAATGTAATGTATGGATATGTATTATGAAATTTTTGTTATACACAATACGCTTAGACATTTTCCATTATACGATAAATGATGTGTCAATAACTTACTATATTATGTAATAAATTTTCAATTATTTATTGCAGCTAATTGCGGCGTACCTAAATCCATTATGTTCGAGAACCCCCACGAAGTCAACACCGAAGGTAGCAACCTCGCCAACATTCAAAACGCTCTGAAGACCACCTGCCAACATTTGGATGGTCATGTACAGCCTAAATCAGCTTCCATCTTTACCGAGCTCATCAGGGTGAGTAATTTTTAAGATAACTTCTTCAATACGCGACATTTTTGGACTTTAATTTTTACTGATCCATAACTTCGTGTGGTGGTAAATTAGAAGCGCTCATAGTGGAAAATATTACTCTCCTGAAAGCCCTTTAATAATCTAATAAATTGCAGTAGGCTCGTAGAAAATCAGACTGAGGGGGCAGTGAAGGCAACAAGATTTTCTTTTAATTTTTTCATACTTGACGTGTTGTAGCAAAAATCATATGTATGAAGCCATGCACATTACAATTGATGGATTTTTATGTACGTACGTACGTACGTAAGACGTGAAATGCTCAAAATATAATGCGGGATGCAATGTTATGCTATGAAGTCCTATACGCAATGATGCAAATCTGTGTATTTCCAAAGCTATGTTGTACAGATATGTAGTATATTGAGATAACAATTAATCACATTTAAGTAAATTTGTCTTGTGAGTTTGTTGAAAAAAATATAGTTTCATAATAAAGTATGGGTATTTCAGTATTTTTCCAAACGTGTCATACCTGTTACCTACAAATAATATCATGTATAAATCATTTAATTTTTTTCTTTTCTTAGATTCTGAGAGTTTCCAACAAAGACGACATCTTTACGGCATATAGGCAGATCAACGGTGGATCAGCTTATCAAAACAAGCCTTTGGCTACGTAAGTTATCACTATGTAATTAGTATTAATGTCATATAATGTTAACCCTCCATTTACGCAGGCGGTTGATTTCACAAAAACAGCACATAAAATTTATATTAGAGCTATTGAAAGCATGCATAAAATATGTATGTGTTGCTGCGAAAATTGTTATCGATGGATATTCGAATTGAAATAAATAGGTTTTTGGGTTGTTTATTTAGATTTATTCCTAAATTCATTATCATTCTAAAAGTTAGATCCGCTCTGAAAATAAGCCCTACCATCATTTTCAATGACGATTTTAATATAAGCCCTACATTGAAGATGAATATGATACGAGTCTTAAAAAGATTGAAACGTTGTTCAAGCTAGAGATTACACGAGCACTTGGAATTCAAGTCCTTTTTTCAATGTAACATTTTATTTTATAATATACTTAATTAATATAATGTGTTATATATTATACTATAAAATAAATAAAAAAATTTATTTAAAAGGAATAGACTTCTACAATTATTTCCTTTTACATAAGAACATTTTGTCTCTTTGGATTTTTTCCCACAAACATGTAAGCTCTACCTCTAAAATAAGCTCTAGTACGTTTTTGGATGTAAAATTAATACAAGACCAGGTTTTATATTCACGGAAACACAGTAAATATTTCAAATATGTTACAATATGACACATGTGTTACTTGCAATATCTTTTCTTTTGGGGAAAACAGGCATGATTTAATTTGTAAAATATAAAAAATGTTTAACATCGCCTTTATCAGATGCTATGATTAATTTTAATGCATTGTGCATAAGGGTCGTAAATGGTGGCTTCCGATTCTCATGATTAGGACATCATTAGTGAAATATATTCTAAAAAGTATTATTTTCATCTTCAACAGTCTAATAGATACATTTATGTTCTTTTACGTACAAATATTTGTTGTTACGTATTGTTTGTACGTTTGTTGCCCTCGATTGTGATTCCACAGTCTTTTTAGAAACTTTCTCGCTACAGATAAATCTTCAAAGTCTTTTCTATCGTTGGATTTTTATATTCATTATCATTTTACAAGGGCAATGAAATAAATTAGTTAGTGCTGAATTATTAAAATGGGAAGAAAGAAACTAACAATTTTGTTTATTTACAGTAAAGTCTTCCTCGATGCTCTCTTCCGTGCTGGAACCGGAGACTCGATCGAAGTGTGCATCAAACTCCTGAAGAACAGGCAGCTGAATCCATTACAGACGAGACTAGTGCTAGCTTCTCTGGCTAGTGTCAGACACGCTTCTTTAGATTCCGTCAATGCGGTCACTGTAAGTAACCATCAAACCTATATATTGTATATTATATTTTCATGTCTAATAATATATACTAATATATAATAATAATAATAATAATAAATGATAATTTTAATCAATGTTACCTACCATAAAGTGGTAGTAAGTTATGTAAAATCTAGCATCTCTATCCTATCAGCCATGAATTAAAATCCTGTAATTAAACAAAAATGTTTCATGTGTATGTTGTCGCATAGGTCGGCCAAAATAATTGAATGATTGAATAACGATCGATCCTCATAAACAATCTGGTAAAAAAAATTAATCCTCTAAATATTCATATGGTCTATATTGAAGCAGAAAATGTATTTTAATTAATTATGGAATATCATCAATTAAAATTTATCAATAATTAAAATGATGTGGTATATTATTAAGAATACTAGTAAATAATATATTTAATATTAATGCATTTATAAGATTGGTTTTAATCCCATTTTTTTCATATTGTAGGAATTGTTGGATATGCCCGGTTTGCCCAACGAGGTATATCTCGGAGCCGGTGCCTTAGCAGGCTCTTACTGCCGCGATCATTTGTGCCACGGATCAGCACAATCCAGCAACGAAGCTGTCAACTCTCTCTCCCGCAAACTTGTCTCCAAGATAAGAGATTGCAAATCCCAAACAAAGTCCGATGAAGATTTGGTAAGCTTTAATAATTATGTATTATCATAATGCAAGTATCTTCTATATTCCATTAAAATTAAAAGAATTTTTATTTATATTAAATTTAACGCCTTTTTATATTTAAAACAAGATTGCAGAATTAGGTGGATAATAGCAATTTATAAACAATTGCCGAACTAAATAAATGGACAAACTTTGTAATTATTATTTAGTAAGTAAATTTAAAAGTTAGCTACATGTGGTCAGGAAATTTCTGAAAAAACTATGGAAATTTCATGCTTGTAACCTGGGATTGCAAAACGAAATTCGTGTTTGTTTTTTAATTTCGAATTCTGAAATTCTGAAAAAAATTAAGGCGAATTCCAATATTCGAGTTTTGATTTTTCACGTCCTACTCGTAGGAAAGTAGAAATTACGAACAAAATATTCTGGACAAATGGTATGAAAGTAAAATTTCTATGTTTATACAATTTATTTTGTTTATAATTTCTTCCTTCGGAATAGTAGAAAGTGAAAATGAAATATCTCGAGATATTAATGACATGTCATCTCTATCAGTCAACTATTATAAGAACTCACTAAAATTGTTATCATTTATATAATGCATTCAGCATGGACAAAACCCTTTGATTTATTTATATTTATTAATATATTTATAAAACAATAATAATTACTTCAAGATAACCTATAGCTTGTTAATTTAGTTCATTGAACTTGGTTAACAATAATTGTTTGTTTTCACTATAATTATCTACGCGTCAACTGCTTTGTCCTATAAACAATAATATCTATTCTATGTTTACTTCATTGTAATAAGTAATAAGCTTTTCATACCTGAGATAATTAAATAAACAAATAGTAATAATATCCATGGTCCTATTCAGCAAAATTCTCAGATTTATCTTTACAATTATCAAAATTATGGTTTTCATGAAGTTCAGATTTTGCACGCTTTTTTCTTTTGTCATTGACTCTCCAAAAATCTCATTTGAGAAAGCAGTAAGTACTATACGATTAACTAAGTGAAAATTGTCTAATGAACTTGTGTGGTACCAAATATAGCAATTTATCACAGGGAAGTGACCGAAGCTAGAAATCTACGATTAATTATAAAAGCTAATTTTTGTGTAATATTTAACAAACATATAAAAATGGCAGAAATATTCTTTGTCCGTATTAACAGTTTGTTGTTAAATTATTAACTTACAATTATTCAATGTTTGAACACCTTTGGAAATATTAGTTTTTCATTCCTAACTAACTCTAACCAGTCCGAGGAGCTCCAATAAACCCATTGATTACACGACGCCTACAATTTTTTCTGAATCCCTCTGGAAGTGTAGTTTTGACTACATGTTAACCCTTAGGAGTTGGTTTATTTAGAATATAATTTTTATTTTTAATTTTATGGCATTTTAAGCTGACGAAAAAAGTCTTTTCTCATCAATGTTCAACATTAACAGGGTTAGGTTGGATTATGCACACTCCTATGTGTATCTTTCAGCTTCTTCTGGACTTCTTTAAAAGAGTGCATGTTCATTACACTACAGTATACAACTGTGTAGAGAAATTACTGGTGATGGATAGAAAAACGATTATTATTACAATCAATTTTTATCTACTATATATCGATTTATAAAATAAGAAATGATGACGGATAATTGCTCACACTAATTGGACTATAATTTATTTTCATATTGCAGATCGTATCCGCTCTCAAAGGAATCAAAAATATCAAGCACATTGAAGACTGTGTAGTTGAACCTTTGGCCCACTGCGCATCAGATAATGCTGTGGAAACGAGAGTCAGAGTTGCCGCTCTTGAAGCTTTCTCTGCTGACCCATGCATCAGAGAAGTAAGTAATGATAATAAGCTGAAAAATGGCCAAACAACCGTAATAACTATCAATATTTGTTTTAAATCTTTAAAAATATAATTTTTTGAAATGTTTTCAATACATATAAGTGGGATGGTTTTTATTTAATTTTATTACTTAGTACTATTTATTATACTATTCTTTGTAATTCCCTGTATGGATATTTTATATATTTTTACACAGCAGGGCAGTATAGTCACGTTATGTAAAATAGTGTCATCTATTGGAATCTGAGAATTTAGTATTGTACCTAAATGACTGGATGAGAGAGGATGCAAATAAATTCACATATTTAAATGAATAATATTGTCACTTTATTATTACCAACTTGACCATAAAATAATTTATGGTTATTTGAAAATAACTGTTGAATAAAATTACTTAGACAGTTAAGATAAAAATTTTCCTACATGTTATTGAGCACAGGTAGATATATATTTAGTACATTTAATAATTTGTATGTTTTACTTTCAGTTACAATCAGTTGCTTTTAAAATCTTGGAAGACAAATATGAAGACTCTGAATTGAGGATTAAGGCTTACTTGGCTCTTTTGAATTGCCCAAGCGCAGAATTGGTAGAAAGTGTCAAAAAAGTACTCGAATCACACGAACCAGTTTTACAAGGTATGAGATATCATTCATTTATAGTAATTAATATCTAGATTTTATAATCTCAAGTATCATTACAAATCATAATAATAGCTACAAAAAATTTAACAAATAAGAGTAATTTATAAAATGTCAAAAAAAGTCATCAAATTTTTTCTGATTAGTTTGAAATCATTTACATAAATTGCATAATTGTTTTCAAAATGATGTGCACCCTATTGGCCCACCAAATTTTCATTTTTACATAACTTTAAATATTCCGATGTTTTCATGGAATGTTGTTTGATTGATTGGTTGATGGAATGATTAATTGATTTTTTACCAACATTTTCAGTAATGTATTATATTTATTTCATACCTAGTTTACAAAAGCAAAATATACTTAAATAAAAAGTTATTAGTGAACTGTTCAAATAACGGCATGTGATACTTTGAAGTACAATAACGTGAAAGATGTATAACTTTAGAAAAAACAGCATAGTTGGTGGTGTAAGTGATAGATATATTTGTCTAGTTTTTCAATGAAAGGTGTTGTATTATTAGAGAGCTAGGTTTCAATTTATAAATAAATGACTACTAAATTGAAAGTAAAATTATAAAAAAAGTATTTTCACGTAGACACTGTGAATTTTTGTATGACATTTTCTTACTCTAACATAATAATTGTTTGTTTATATAGTTGGATCCTTCATCACCTCTTCCTTAAAAAATATTCGCGCTTCAACAAACCCATCGACCACAAAACTTCGTGAATACTTCAGAACTTTCACCTTCAAAAAGACTTATCCGCTTGACCCTAGGTAGGGGAAATATTTTTATTCTATTTTACCATATCCCACCCCCATAAGTTTACTATCATAAGTCTACATTTGACTGTTTTGAGTTATGAATGCAGTTAAACTACATGTTTTTCTTATATCCTAGAAGAACACTGAAATATCTCTAAAAAAAATTTTAAAGCAAAAACATACTCTTTTAAATGAATTGAATAAAATACAGAGATAATGTTCGTGTTAAATATTTACAAACCTTTTTTTATAGAAATAAAAAATTAAAGCTATTACACATTAAATCAAATACGTGAACATTGATCAAACGACAGACGACAGTGAACTTCTAACAGTGAGATATGTGAAGCATTATGGATCTTTCTCTCTCTCTATATAGGTTAAAAGAAGTAACCTGCCTGATTTTTTTGATAGCACGTTCACCATAGTGATTAAAACTTTTGCAATATTTCCATGGATAACAGTGGAACAAACAAGAAAAGCAAAAGATTTTTTTGTGTTTTTTTAACTCTTAATGATAAATATAAATATGAAACTAAAATCTAATTCATTGTGTTTACCTGCAGTCATTTTACTGTTTTAGGTACTGACCATTTTTTTTTATTATTCCAGGAAATACTCGCAAGCCTATGAGATGAGTTACAACTTTGACACATTGGGGGTTGGATCAGTCATTGAGAGCAACATCATCTACTCACAGAATTCCTTTTTGCCCCGATCCGTTAACATGAACCTAACTGCTGAAGTCTTCGGAAAGAACATCAATTTGATTGAGGTAGTAATCAATTTTTTTGTAGATATTTTGAAAATAATATAGAAGTAAATTTAATAATTTTAGTAAAAATATGCATGGAGAAAAAAATTAAATAAAAACAATTTAAAAAAGATAACTCTAAGGATTCTAAATATTACAGACGTTTTAGACTCTTTAAACTCTGAGTCTTTTTGTAATATTATGTTGTCACTTGTTGAGCTTGATGGCATTGCATGTTGACTTACTAGAAATATTAATTGCTCTCTTTTTTAACTATCAGTTTGGAGCTCGCCAAGGAAATTTAGATCGCATTATGGAGGAATACTTTGGGCCACATGGGGCAGTGAACACCCATACACCCCAACAGATGTACAATCACATGAGGGACACCACCACCAATATCTATGAAAAAATCCAAAACAGACTTAAGCAAAGCGGTTATAAGACCAAGAGAGATGTCCAGAAACAAGTTGCTGCCTTTGGAAAGAAAGTAAGACACTACCCATTTAATATTATTTGTCTATATTTACTAAACTGGTTCCCATATGATACTTCTTCTCTGGTATACCGATATGATTTTAACAAGCTAAAACTAAATAGTTGTATGCCATTAAGTATGAGGTTGCATCTTATTTCAACATACAACATTATGAGTTACAACAATGTTACAGATATTAAAATGCTTCATGCAAGGCAAAATTAATGCATTAAGATTTTTTTATCATAATTACTATCGTTCAATCCCTTAAAATGTATTACTTTACATAAATAAATACGGAAAGAAATTGAAAAACTTCTCTGTCTTTTATCAAAATATTAATTTTGAAGATACTGCTAGCAATAACTTAGGTATCGTTGATTTTATCTCTTTTTTTGGAAAGACATGTTTCAGAAATTTATTAGAAAATAAATTTTAAAGATAAAATTTCATAAATGTTTTGACAATGTGATGTATTATTTTAGCTGAAGACCGATATCTCAGGATACAAAGGAAACCTAGACATGGACATGTTCGTAAAGATCTTCGGCTCAGAAGCAGTGTTCCTTTCTTTAGGAGACGACCATCCTGTATCTTTCGAATCCCTCATCGATAGGATCTTTGATCTAATCGAAGGAGGTATTGATGGAGCTCAGAAGTTCTCAGTAAGATTATTTATTTGAATAACAATTAATATTCTACATTAATTGAAATTTATTTTTTTTACTCGTACTTTATTTAGTAAAAAAAACTCATTGTACCACTTATTGTGCAGCATGAAGTCAGAACCAACGCGATGTTCCTGGACTTTGAGTTGGCCTACCCAACAGCATCAGGCCTTCCTCTGAAGCTTGATTTAGAAGGAGCTACTACCGGAAAACTCACCTTCGGAGGAGATATGAATTTGAAACAGTTCCTACATGACATTCAAAATGCCAAAATCGATATTGAAGTGATCCCAAGGTAAAACTTAAATTTACTTTAATTTCACAAATAAATACGCATACTCATATTTTCATTTTTCCATTAAAATACGAAATTAATTCATACATGCAACTTATATTGTCCACAGCGCAAGCATCCAAATCACCGGAACTCTTTCGGTCGATGCTGACGTATTCGCTACCGGTCTTAAGACGGTCTCTACTCTTCAATCATCAACAGGTGTCCACGTTGTTGCTAAGGTATGTGTGAAGTTTTGATGTCCAATTTTCATTTTCAATACAATTAATAGGAGAGTGTTAATAATATTGCATTTAAACAACAAAAAACAATTTTTGCAATTCGAATTGATTTTTTTTTTTACATTTGTCTCTTCTAGCCCTGCAGCTGCTAAAAATTAATTTTCATTTTGATGTTCTGCGTGTCATTGTTTGAATAAATTGCAAGCAACCAACTATTCTTTATAAATGTCTGTATCCAATCATATCTTGGAGTAGAAATAGTTCTTGTCCATTCAATCCAGTGATAGATACTCTCACGTATTTAAGATTGTTTTCAATTATTAGTGTGCGGAACTACTAATATTTCATAGTTAAGACATGAGAAAAACTCATTTTAGCAAGTTGATATTAATATGCCAGGAATAAATTTAGCATAATTGATCTAATATTTTTTTTTTTCTACTGAATATAATTTAGATTTATACTAAGATCTAAATACAAGATCAAACTTTCAGATTATTTCCACTATTTATTTAAATTAATGGCATCTTTCGATAAATTATATTAATTATTTCATAAAATATTATTGTATATTTTAGCTTTTGGAAGGCGGCAACGGATTTGACATGAAACTGGGACTTCCAATTGAAAAGCAAGAGCTGATCACTGCTACCAACGAAGTCGTCTTTTTCGTAAGAGAAAAGGGATGCATGGATATCGAGAAGGAACTTAAATTCGATACCAATAAGTAAATACAATATTATATATTAAACAAGTTACAAAAGAACCTACAAATATATTTAATAATCTATCGTATAAAATAGCAACACAACCTTGATGTTACAACGTGAGTGCACTTACGATCCAAGTTTGAACATAATGAAAATTATGTTAAAATTATGATAAAATAAAATCAAACATAAAATATAAATAAAACATAAATCACATAAAACTACTTCATTCGAAAAATGATGATTTGCGTTGCCTTGATTCTCGCATAATTCAAAATTCCTTTCTCGATTTCTGATAATTCCGTCGACTTTCATCAGTCAATATTATTGGTTGAGGGCAAATAATCTCGAACATTATTAATGGAAACTGTTGCATCCCTAAGAATAATTTTACAATTACATCTTAAGGTGAAACCATCTTTGTTGCTATCATTTTTTTTTTTATTGAGTGCTTGTAAATTGCCAATTAAATACTTTTCTTTTAAGTCATTGGTTGTGAACAAATTTCTATCTATGTTAACATAATCTTCAAAACTTCCAAAGTGGTTAATAAAGCCCCACGATTTCTTGATTTCAACCTCAAGTTCCAGAACAGGGTCATCTAAAATATTTTCATTCACTTCAACTGTCTTAAATTATCGACACCCATGATGAACGGATTATTTGAGAGACCTCTTCGATATCAACAATTTTTTTTTCGCTCATTAGGTTTAGTAAAACTTTTCAGTTATATTATACAAGTTAAGCACTTATTAATCAGTATGCTGAATAATCAGTGTGGACTAAACTAAAGCCTTGCCCAAGATTCATATGAGCATTCAGTCTAAATATTTGAATAAATAGCTAACAATTGTTGTAAAGTATCTATGTATTGTAGAGGTCTACTTGGAATATACCAAGACGAAAGTAATTTCTGAAAGTAAAAACTTATATATCGTATGAGATTTTAGAACAGTTTGGAATTAATGGAACTCAAATATAATGATTATTATTTTTTTTAAATCTGCACACTTTTACAATATTTTTCTTTCCCTCAGTCATAAACAAGCACATGATTGCTTTGACCAGCTTTCTCAAATCATTGGTTTGACTCTCTGCACCGACTACATGATCCCACAGCCATCATCTGAGGGTTCTTCTAAGGTTAATGCTGCTGGAGGAGCTCTTTTCCCCTTGAGTGGACCTGCCAAGGTTATTGTATACCTGGAGAAAAATGACCTCAGGAGCTTCCATCTCTATGGAATGAGCACTGAAGCTGAAGGAAAGATGTCCTGGGAATTAAGCTTGGAAGCGCAAGGTAAATTTACTTTAATACTTACCATATCTATTCCAAAAGTGGAGCATATGTTTATACACAATTACCAAATTACCTCGGTAGAGTGTCTTTTTTACTAGAATTAGTTGTTAACTAATTGCTCAACTCATTGAGCATTCAGTCTTAAATCTTTGAACCTCTGGCGCTGAAGTATGTATGCTTATCTATTTACTAATGAGAGGATACATATTTATTTTTAACAAATAATCAGTTTTAATTAACAACCTTAATATTATATTTTATGATGCCTTTATAGGTGCCCAAAACTCTCGCAAGGTGAGTACCCGCTTGGACATGATCAATCAACCAGGGCTTTACTCATTGTCCGCCATGATTGATTCGCCTATGAAAGTACTTGAGTTATCTGCCACAGCTGTCCTCAATGATAGAGAGAAGACTTTAACTGTCAAGTTCACCAATGATGAAGACAAGAGGGTCGGAAAGATTGGAGTCCTCACTGAGAGCCGAGGAGGAGGAAATGCATACAAACCCATTCTTGAGTACACAGCTCCTGGACATCAGAGCGATAACTTCAGACTCGATGGTAATATTGACAACTACATTTCTTATTTTTAATTCGGTTATTTATGTTCTGTGAAAGATTTGATATTTTTCCTCAATTTTATTATTTTATTTTTCAACTGTGTTCTCCACAATGTGAAGATCTTGACAGATTATTTTTAGCAATATATTATAATAGAAAGTAAACTGTGTTCAAATGTATGAAAAACTTTTTAATTGAGGAAAACAATTTATGATAGATAATCAAATTACTCAACTTATTTTTAGGTACAATCTTTGAGAAGCAATCCCAAGAAGGACTGGAATTTATGTTTGATGGAGTTTGTCTGACTTTCGGAAACTCCCGTTTCACCTTAGATGGTACTACCACTCTTACTAATGGAGGGGTCAAGTGGCACCTCCGAGCCGGCCAGGGAGACAACAAGGCTAGCACCAAAGGATTGATCAATTATGAACCTGAGACTGGAAGCCATGATATAGAAATTGACTTCAGCAACTCTGTCAACCCTGCTCTTGGATTTGTGTATAAGCAAAATGTGCAAATGGTCAAAGATGTAAGATTCATGTCAACTAATATGTTAACTTCAGTATTTGTAATAAATAAAAGGGACTTTGTTCTCTCTTGTATTGACTCTCTCTATTGGATCACACCATAAACATATGGTGTATTCTAATTTACTCGGTATTATTATAATATTACTAGTTTTGAATATGGAACAACATGATTTCTTGTGGACATTGTTTTCCTTTGCATCCAAACATACACTGTATTTTTTTAATGAAAGATATCCCACTTTTTCACTTTTTCACAATTTCAAATTTTATTTAACCATTGAGATACTAATTGAATCTTTGCAAAATATTTTGGTTGATCAAACATTACTTTGCGTAAAGTTTAATTAAATATTTTTTTGTGAAAAAGAAAAATATTTTATTAAATCAATTTATGTGTATCTTGCCTTTAAATGATTAAAACAAAAAAATGGTTTCTTATTAAGAATTCAGCCTAAAGTAAAGATCACGGATAGAGTTTTTTTGCTTTACACTTTCAATATTGAACATATAAGATTGTAAACGGCAATTTAACGATTTTCGTTTTTTTTAACAAATCAATTCAAAATAGATATACGCATAGATTAGCAAAAGATCATAAATAACGCAACAACCGAAGTCATGATTTATGCTTTTTTCATTTTATCGTATGATTTATGACTTCAACTCAAAACATTGTAAGCGTCATATAGTTTTACCCTTACGATCTTTTATCGGAAACGGCTCGATATGTTAACAGCATGGAACAGCAAATAAAAATATTTTATACTTCACTTCCGCGCGATCGAAGTGTAAAATTACTAGTGTACCCTTTTCAATGAGTTGAAATATATAAAAGTCTGCCAGTCCTCTTTAAAAAGGCTAAAAAAATTAATGAATGATTTATTTCATAACTTTATTTTAAGTTTAAGTAAGATTTATTCTATAATAATCTTTACATAATTAACTACTGGTAATATATTTCATCAAAATGGATTCTTTGGTTTCTATTTTAGAATGATGTTTTAAGTGGTGAAGGAACCATACTGTTCGTCCACGGAGAAGATCCAAACTCTAAAATAAACGCTGTCAAATATAAAACCAAATTTTCTTATGAAGAAGGTGTAAACATGGAACGTGTCGAAGATCGTAAGTTGATAATAAAGAGCCTTTATGCATGATAATATAAAATAAATATATAACTATAAACTTTTGTAAAAAAAAATAGAGAACTATTTTATAAAATATACTACTAGTATAATTGAAGGTGTCCCCTGAATAACATTCTAACCATCAAGTTTCCATTACTGAACAACGAAATAATGAGGTTATT
>JAGVSQ010007150.1:0-15608 GCA_022683975.1 Rhyacophila evoluta
TTTTTTTATTTATTTTACTTAATACATGTTGTAATATCACAAATTATAAGTTTAACGCGTTTAAACTTAGCAAAATAGTATTTTATACAGCAGTGTAATTCTTTTAGAATGTCTTTGATATGATTGTTTCTATTCTGGTCGTTTCATTCGACGCGGTATGCGCTTATTGAATAATTCAACGAAAACGTTGAAACATTTCGATACTTACTGAATGTATGCAAAATTTAATGCTCACAAGTGTGTTTTGTATTCTGCTGTCTGATTGATTGATATTCGTCGCGAGGATAATGTCTTTTGCAGAGATAGACAACGGTAGTCGTTTCAAAATATACCAAATAACTTTTGCAGTTAAATTATATTTAATTATTGTCAAAAAGTTCGGTTGATAGCGGTTTCAAAATTAATACTAATATTAAACGGATTACATATATTATGTGTCTAGAAGAAAAATACGTCTTCCCGGTAGCGTAGTTGGTAGCGTGCGCGCCTTTCAATCAGGGATATGCTGGTTCGATTCCCCATCTGTTGGATTTAAAAAACCCAAAAAATGCAGGCCTAGATGCCCACTGGGTTGAGCAATTGTCTGATAAACAATTCTCGTGAAAAAATATCTGTCAAGACGTCTTCACACTGCGTAGATCCATATACTTCACTTTCGGAGTGGATATCTTCACTGTGTGTAGATTCATATGCTCCACTTTGGGAGCGAACATGTTAAAAAAAAACATAGTTCATATAACTAACGTGTCGTAATGGTAATGGCTTGTATTTGCATATCAATTAAATATACCGTTATTTCTTTATATTTCAACTTTCTGAGATTAAAATGTTGTAGTTATATACATATTGTAATAGATTAAAATCGACTTCGATAATCGAGACTTTTCCATGTATGGAGTAGTAACCTTCACACTATTAAGATCTATATGCTCCACTTATTTACCTGATATGGTATACAAGTACAATCATACAAATTATTGCTCAAACACATCGGATAAGTGTTACTTATTTTATTCTCATTCACTGCATAAGTATAAGTAAAACTTCTTTCAAATTTTCACGGTTACAGAAAAGGCTGTGCCATGTTTTCCTTGCTCGAGTGACTTTAATGCCTACACTTTCATTCGTGACCTGACCCGGTCAATTTAATCCGCGAATGCCACATTTCTCAACGCCCAATTTGCCGTCAATCCGTAGCATTCGGTTCTCCCCTTTATTCCTGTTTGCCGATTAAATAACGTTGTGCTCGGTGGATTCACCTTTGTTCGACATTTTATTAAATATCAGTCGAAAGACGTCACTTTGGCCCGTGACTAGTAGCCGTGGACTCACAATGGAGAATATAAAACCAATTGCCCCGCAAATATTGATACTAGAGTGACTTTTATTTATCATAGACATTTATTTATTTAATTATATCAATCGAAGTCTAAAATTTTATAATTTTATCACGCTGAATTCACAAGGAGTAAATGCGATACATTTTTTTCTTAAAAATTTTCTCGTACTTTATATATTAGTAGACTTCAAATATCCATCCCTTTACAATAAGGCTTCCTGCTCTTCCGTTTGCTTTATCACCTTTCATGTCTCCAGATCCATTAAGCCGTATTATACGTAACTAACGTTAATTGTCTTTCGAAGTGCCAGGAGCGTGGGAGCCGCTCAATAGTGTACATAATTCTCGCTGTAGTCAATTTGAGCTTTAATGAAATGATATTCCCGCTTAGTAATTCTATACTACATTATATAGCAAATATGAAACTATATTTTATTTTGGCTTAGAATAGGTATTTATTTGTAAAGTTGAAGTGTTTATTTAAGTGGCCGCTGCATTGTTATCAGCTACGAACAGAGAGTCATGCGGAATTGAAGCTTCTTAGAATTTTATTTTCAAGGTATGAACTCTGATAATTTGCGTTTCCCTTTTTATTATATCCTACATTTTAGAGGTACATCCAAGATAATTCGCAGTACAATTTGCGCGGCAGGAACTGATGGCTATCTATCGTTTGATAACGGCTCGGTTTTGTGGTCCGACATTGCTAACCGTAAACTTGTTTTTATCTATAACTGTAAATATTTCACGTGTAGATATAATTCTAGTAAATTAACAAAATATTCTTATTATATCTACATTGTATTCAACGATATCAAAATGTTTCAAATGACCGACACGACCCGGTAGGAATGTTTTAATTGGTATATATAAATATTGTCGAATAGTTTGAAAGGCGTCTTATTCACCAAATTCAGCGAGGATTCCGCGACGCTCCCTGGCCGGGCGTCGCGACGCATAAATAACTCTAGCGGTAGTATCACTTTGTCTCATTCTGTAATATCGATAAAATTTTCATTACGTATAAATACTAATTAAACTCGAGAATTTATTAGTTTTACCGCAGTGTTTATTTTTAGTAATGTATTTATATATATTTATGCTTGTATCTTTTGTACACAATAATTTTCTGTAAAATTTGATTAAAAAATACTGCGAAGCCGTCAGATAAACAAACTAAATCGTTATCAGTAATCGTGTCATTTTGACAGTGTGCATAGTGTTGTTTTTTTCTGGGTAAACAAAAATGATTACACACTTTATACACATAATATCGGGTCTCAACTTGATGGCTTTGATTTTAACTAAATTCAAATAATCGCTTTATAATATTTTCTTATTTATTCTGACTAATTCCACAGCGTGCATACACACATTTATTAAAGTTTCAAGTAAATTGATATTTAATTATTTCCAATGCAATCGCCTCTATCGTCAAAAATCTCAACCTAAGTAAAATTTCATTTTACGTTGTTTATACTGTTACTACAGACTCTGACGCTCTGTTCACTAAATTCTCAATTTGGATTGACGTGTATGAGTTTTAGTGAGTTAGTTTATTTCTCTACACGTACAACCTACGTCTTCGATACATCAATATTTACTGCACTAGAAAAAACCATATCGAACCAACGTAATTTAACAAAGTTTAAACCAAGTTCGGTTGTATTCAGTATATTCACAATTCAGTCATTCCATATTTGTATGATCAACTGTAACCATACGAGAAAACTGCTTAACGAAGTGTGCCTATATGCTGATTATGGCAATGAATCAGCATTATTGTATGCTTCGATAAATTCCGTCCACATATTTTGTCAGTTAATTTACCGCCCCTCTTATGTCAACATTCGCCCCCGTCGAGAATATTTACACCCTCTATTCGGGTATAATTAATATCAATTTAATATTGTTTACCGTCTCAATTAACACGCCCGCGTTTCCTCGTGTGTGCAGTTTCGTATAGTGAACATGTGTAATATTTATATGTATCTTACATTAATTTATAATATCACTTTATTATTGTTTGCCGTTTCAATTAGCACCTCGCAACAGGCCTGCGTTTGGCTCGCTTTGGCTTTCGTGCAAGCTGCGTATATTATTGTATGCATCTTGTATTCATTGAAAAAAAAATGTGTACGGTTTAGTGAGGTTTAGATGTTTAGTGTCGAACCGGCAACGCGACAGCTCGGGCGTGTCTCAGCGCAGTCAGTGAACCGGTGTGCGATATTTGTTTGGACGTATCAAATACAAATTATACTTCGCGAGTGTACGAAAGTGCGAAATTTGCCTTCTATTACCGAAAAAATAATTCTTCAACTGAATAATATAACGTGATTTAGTATGTTTTTTTATTGTGAAAATATTTAACATTCGATTTAACCGTCTAAATTGACAAACACTAATATTTTCAAATCAATTCGTATTCAAATATATCTCTAATCATATTGTATTTAAAACAATAATTCTGAAATGTATAAACTGAAAAAACTACATTCATAAAACTATCTCTCTATTATAAGGAATCAAATCGATTTTAAATTGTGTTAACGAATTTAACCAGCACGATTTCTTTGTTAATACACGTAAAGTCGCTAGTCTTAACTAAAAACGAGTTTTTTAATCAATGTTTATTTATAAAAATGAGAAAAATCCTTGAATGTTTCAAAATCATTCTTTCTAAAAAAACGAGTTTTTTGCACTTGCATCTAAATGTTAACATCGTCTTGACACTGACTGTCTTACTACAGAGGGGGACTTATCCTCAATTAATGAAGTTTATTTACTTTATATATATATAAATAAAATATACATGTAGTTGAGTTATATCGAACAATTTAAACAGACTTCATAAAACAACTTTTTTCCAAATCTAAATCTCACTCAGATGGAACTCTATCGATATTTTGTAATGCTCTTGGTCATCGCTTTCACTTTACTGTTACATCTCAATGCATTGAAGACAACTGCCATTCCAGTGAATTATGAAAATAATACGCTACTTTTTGTTGGAGAGTTTATATTTTTGCACGTGCACAGTTATCTGTTTACCTGTCAGATGTTGACCGTTTAATGTATATGTCAACATTTTCTACCACTCCCATAACTGACGGCTAATATTATTCATAAAACAATATTTATATAAACATTTTTTTCCATTTGTATTTTTCTTTTGGACGTTGAATAAAATTAATATTAGTCACGTCCAATTGTGCCATCGGATGGTGACTACATCAGTGCGTCATTTTCTTATTACATAGTACAAAACGAATATAGTAATGATAGGCGGGATAAGTATCGGAAATTTAAACAAAAATATTACTAAGTAATGAGTGACATTGTTGTGGTTTTAAAACCATTTCAGTTTGCTGCAATTGTTTATACCGATTGTTACGAATTTCGACATTTTGCTGTCACCGCACTAAAACGATGTTTTTTTTTTATTCGAAAATTTTAGAGGCACGTCTTTGTGAAATTTTCATGGCACGTGACGTTAGCGTTAATTGATTGACGAAAATTGGTTGTATGCCATTTTAATACGGCTCTGCCACGGCTTTTGATACCTATAATATTTACATAGATGAAATTTTATATATCTTTCGTCATTCTTTAGAAAGTTTGCGTTATCACTACATCTCTAGTATCTAATGTTATATGATTTATTGACGTGTATTTAATAGTCATATAATTCCATGATAATATTCGGATATCCGCATTAGTATTTTTATTTTGCAATTTGCAATGCTCGATTGAAAATATTTTAATTTTTCCTATCAATTGACATATTTCAAATCAAACTTACGTACGTTGGTTCAAACCGTTATAATTTCATTGCAACATATCTATATTATTAACACTCTTGGTTTCTTAGTAGTGAACCAACATTAAGTATGGCGAGAAACAAATCATTTATTGATTTAATTCTTTTGCCTGTCGATTATTGGTGGAAAGACGCCTTGCACGACAAATTATATTATTGATATGATATACATTAGTGCATAAAAATGACATATAAAATAATTCTAACTGTGTGTATCAGTCTTCGAAATGTGAAGACTTGATGTATCATTTTCTGCGAGGATCGTTTGTTATTTTATCACTAATTGGGAGGGCATATATATATATATATGTATATATGCATCTACTGAACTAAAACTTGCTATATCCGGCGCCGAGAGATTCGTAAGCGGGCGCAATTTGCTAAAGGCGACGAATTGCTTATCATAATTTGAATAATATTTGAATTAAATATGTATTATACATATCTGACTTTCGATATAACTCTCAAACGTTGTGAAATGCTCGACGCAATCACTGGTGTGATGAAGCATAAAGTGACTCTAAAGCCTCAAATGACGCTTTCTTTTTTTCAATTTAACAGCAGAAAAATAAAATTTAGTCAATATTCGTTTATATTTTTCTTGCACAACGTCTTACTCAGGCCGTGAATACTTTAACCTTACAAATAACGTTATATTTTTTGCCAATATACCGACCGTGGAAAAGAAAATCGACGCAACCCACGCAGACCAAATTTTACAGGAGGAAGAAAAAATTCTACTTAACGAGTTTGATCCGAAGTCAAAATACGAGACACAACCTTGAAGTGCACGAAGACTAAAACTGGTGTTTTATTTACCTAACCTGAATATATGAACCAATAAAATTAATTTGGTGAAACCCCTTTTTCCTGATCGAAAATTTTACAGGACATCGTTTTTCCAAACTTAAATTCTAAATTGAGATACCAATTCAGTATTTTCAGCTTACACTCTTTTAGTATAACGTGTATTAAGTCGTATATATTCTGATAATCGAAAAAAATCTTTTTTTTAAATCTGAGGGTTGCGTTCTTTTCCTATTGTACAGTCGATATATAAACGGGCTATCTCATTATAATAGTAATTATTATACTTATTATCATATTTAGTATATATGTATTTAACGATTCCATTCACACTTCATACAATTCGTAAAAAAAATCAACCAAAATCTAATGCCAACTGGTCGTTTACAGCGCGCTAATTTCTACACGATTTAAATAAACATGATTGTGTAAACTTGCCATTATAAAATAGTGTTAACAAGTGATTGTTAAATATTACTGAGGTACATTGTTATCCAGCTGATTTTTGACGTACTTCTTCTTTGATGTATATTGAAGTTTTGAAACCTGGATTCGAGAAGATAACAGAAGATACAGGTATGTTGCCCCTTTTAAACGTCCATGAGTGTGCGATGAAAGAAAGTGGCACTGGAATTATATTGCATCTTGTATATGTTATTTATTTCAAAACATAATTCATATCTTATTACACGTCGTTCCAAGTTACGTCACATTGATGCATTTGATTGTCTTTGGGAGACTCCTTTACCGTTTCATATATATATATATGGTGTTTAGGAATACCTCACTTCGAATATAATAAGTTTTGGCTTATTTACGTGTGCTTTCTTTCATACCTGGTGTCTTCTTTTGTAGATATTTATATTAGTGTATCGAATTTACGCAGTAACCAATAGCAAGAACGGAACATACTTCTAGCAGGCAAATAATTACTTGTTTTCTAATTATAATCTCTCTTGTTTGATGTTGATAAATGATTATCGATGACATTTAATTATAAACCCGTAGCCTCTACGATTAATGATAACCAATACTGATTGACTCCGCCGATTGTGGACCATCACGTTCGTTCCCCGGTTTCACATTTATTTTCCCCAGCACGCTACTTGTCGATTAATATAACACTTTTTTATTTAATCAACATGAATGTCTTGATATTTTTTTGTAAAAATATCACGGTCGAGTGATTCAAACGTATTAATCAAAGGAGTGATTATGCCGTTCTTTACAATTTAAATGCATGCCACACAACTATACAACAAAGATGGATGATTAATAATATGTATTGTGCTTATTCGTGTTTTGTGTATCACTTAATCAAGACATTGCGTACGAGATTACGTGCATACAAACCTTGATACGACTCGAGTTGTAAGTAATATGTGAAACGATCTAAAAATTGAAACGTCTACGTTAATCACATGTTGAACTATCATAATATCATTAAATAACTAAGTTTCAACTGTCATGCCACTATCAATACTTTAATGACAAAGTATCCCCATCGTTTCATATATATAATTAACTTGTAAAATAAAAATATTTTTAATGGATAACACACATCTTTGTCGACCGGTTGTCACATCGTTCCTATTAAGGCGTCGTTAGTTCGCCTTGGCCTTTTTGCATCATGCAATAATTATGCATCATGTCATTTACGTACTGAAAATAATAATGCACTTTTCTGTTAATTATAATCTATACTACTGTATTTCATACATCATGTGAGGCTGCAAATAAATGTAACAGTTCTATCGAGCTATACACGGTACATTTTTCAATGCAATGCATTTCAATCTGTACTCTACGTCTACATTTGTTTATTTTATATCATTGATTTGCGTCGATTAAAAATACAAGATTGTAAAAAAGTTATTCACTGCATGACTGTCCACATTTAAAGTTATGCTCTCAGAACCTCAGTCCATGAGTTGAGTCTACTCATTACGGATCTGTGAACTGCACTGATCTAGCAGTCCCTGGTTCGGAGTGAGTTATTGGAATCATATATCTTTACTCTATGTGCCTCTTTTATTTCAATTCGAAGTTATCGTTTAGCTTATATGTCATTGGAAGACATTGTAAGTTTACGATATATCGTTGATACTTGTTCCACCAAATTGTTACAGTGTCTACTACTCGTGTTAGAGAAATATGTGTATAAGTATTGCCCATCGCGTATTATGTATGAATTATACCGCATTCCTGCGCGTATTATTTTTTGTTAATCTCATCTGCGCGAATCGTACGGAGAGCTACAGAGTACTTCATACGAAATCAATCTTTATCATTGAACTAATCACAATGTTACTTCACGGGACGTAGTCATTTATATGTTCAACGAGCAATTATAGTGCATTACGACAGCCAGGAAATTCATACTGCGGGTTAAATATTCGCTTGGAAATTATGAAAAATACCATTTTATTTTTCCGCTACCGCTACGAGCCAAACCGTTATAACCGGCTTCTTACCTAGTAAAAGTTATAATTTGCCATTCATGTTTATTGCGAATAGGAAAGACTGACTTTGTGGTAGACTTTCCATTAAAAACGTAAATGTTATACGACGTGGTTGATCGCCAGTGATTAGACGGTTAGGTTAGAGGTTTGGTATAATCATTATTGAGTCGATTCCTGCCTTATTTTGTCGTGTCACATTTCGATCTAGCCACAAACACGACTATTCGATATCCGTCTTTGCCGTCGTAGTTTGACATTTGCGACGAACAGGAACTGCGGTGTTGGGTACCTTGAATTCCTGTGAATCAACACCCTTATAATGTCTCGTATCAATCAACTTATAACATTGTAGTACTCGCATCTTGTTACACTATTAACTCACAAATCTCTCAAAACAATTTGAGTATATCCTATGATAGTTTTAATCGAACATCTCGAGTTTTTCTATCAAGCTTTGTTGCATCCGTCCCTGACTTCAGCAACTTTACGGATTCGTTTCCATTTCATCCAGGCACCTAAGCATTGTGTAACTGTCTCATTGAGTATCTAATAAATAATAAATTATATCAATAAACATTCGTGTAACTCACATGTTGGTATAGTATATGCTTCTTGTATTCTAATCATGAACTTCTTAAATATTATATTGTTGTATAAGAGTTTATTACAAAATCATTGTCTTCGTGTATAAACACATTTGGGGCAAACTTTCAAATTAGTGACTGATTAGTTTACTGTTGTGACTTGTAGTGATTTTTTTATAATCGACAGGCTCGTAAAATGTATTTATGACTTGCGTACAAATTATCTGGAATTTGAGAGCGAACATGATTTCTTAGTTATTTATATTTAATTAATAAAAATAAACAATCGGTTTCGTCGATTGAACTTTATCATACTTACAAATAATGCCTTCAATTAGGTGGAGAACAATTATTCGCTGACGACAAAGCTGCAGCAGATTTGTATTGTTTCTTTTTGGAATCACGAATTTGGCCTTTTTGCGTATGGCTGCAAAAATAAATTGTGGCGAATATGGTGTTGTATTCGGGTGGCTGGATAATTGGGAAGCGTGCGTGATATCATCAGTGACGTCACAGAGTCCGCGTCTGTATTTTGAATCACAAAAATCCATAGTGCATTAGCCTCTCCGATAATTTTGACTAACCTCTGTGTGCTGTTGTCATACAAACCTCGCTCACCTTGCAAAAATGTGGTATGGAGAGAATTCAATCACGGTATATAATTATCGCAAGAATAAAAATGACACTGCAATATGTCGCTCAAATTCCAATTCCATTCTACTAGATAGAAAGAAAACTTTAGGGAAAGTTTGTCTAGGGTAAACTCGATCAAGACTAAAAGAAAAGTAAATAAGGAAAAGTGGTTTTTCTTTTTCCATCATTATTGTTGGTCCATCCTGCTTTTTACCCGTTTAAGCGTTTTTATGCTGCCTGAGATGATAATGAATTATGTGAAAAAATTATATTGATCAAATACGATGAATGCCGATAGTAATTTTTAATATGTTTAAATTTGTAAGTGGATTGTCGGCGCTTCCGTGGCTTTAGGCCATACGCCAATAGCATGAAACAATATCGTGTGTGTGTGATTTTTAATATATCAACAGTATAAAAGAATGTTGTTTACTTCGCTGATATTACTGACATCGTTGTATATAATACATATATATACTAAGAAACAAAAGATAAATCTGTAAAATTAATTATACATTTCCACTGATTGAACATCAAACTTTTGAAAATGATATTTTTTTAGTTATTACTTAACAGTGGCTTCACGTTTCATTAATGGATGTTTTTGAGCAGAATTCAAAAATACCCCAAAATAAATATGTGGCTGATGAAGTAGACATATGACATAGGTGTAACCAAGCAGATGAAATGACAATGTGGTGGACCTGTCGCTTGCCAATTGAACAAATGCTAGATGTCACTGTGCTGCTCAAGTAGCACGAATCGACCAAAGGATATTAGATACACAAGAACGGAAAGGGGTAGTGATGCGTCCGTAGTACACAGATGATATTGGCGATGACTTCAAGTAATGACATTTTCCGGATTGGTTTTTTCATGGTGATTTTAATTATACTAAGCGAATTTTTCCATTCCTTTTTATTTCAAAGCAGGTATTTTTTTAATCCACGTACGACTATCGTTAATTGCATGACGTGCTGTTTAACTAATAAGGGTATTCTCGTTCCCCGTGCCTTGGCGAGTCACGTTACTAGATATAACACAAAGTCACGTCGGCAGAATGTAAATACGACACCCATGCATACCATCGTTCCTTACTAAAGCTCGTATCCCACGCCACTTGAGGCGCAACACATGACAACAACATACGAAGCGCGACTGTCAAGACGCTGAGTCAGTCCAAGCGGATTTATAATAAAACAAATTTATCGCCTTATAACAGGCACACCAATCTTCTCCTCATATGGTGGACCAAAGACCGCTTCGACCTTTTGTGACTTTGTGACTTTTGTAATTATGTCCATTGTTGCATTACCGTATGCAAGTTTCGGCCACTACACTTGTATCGAGATACCATTTATATTAAATAATGTTATAATAACCTTTAAATAGTTACTATCATTCGGTCATACCATCGACACTTACGTATTTAATTTCGATTCGTGACATTTTTATAATTTAATGCGACGGAAAATGACATGAACGCAATAGTCATTACTGAAAACCGCAGGCCACTAATTGTGCTAAAAGAAAAGTTTTATTTACTTTTCTTCCTATACTCATATATATTATATGTGTACGTACATATATTAGTATAAAATATTGTTTCCTCTTCTAAATGCACACTCACTGCATGAGAATTCGAGTCTTTTCAAAGAATGTGAATAGTTTTTAAGCACATTCGTGTGTTAAAGTAAGAATGTGCGATTTATGCGAAAGCTAAATCGATTATTCAAAAAAGTTTTCACATTTTTGATACTGTAGCGTACATACATATATGACATGTCGAAGTGGAAATATGCCAGAAAAATCAAGTCTCGTACGTACGTATTTTGGCAGAGTCTACCCAGCTACAAAATTAAATCCTTGCATCAGTCGTGATTCAATATGAATTTTAATAAAACTGTTACTTTACTATACTTAATATATAATATACTTAATATACTTGGCATACTATGGCTAACAACCCCCTTATTTGCTTGGATAGGTTAAGTAGGCATTGAATCCTCTCCATGGCAGTTATAATATGTTCCATATTAATAAAATGTCTGATTTGTTTAATACTTCAAAACTTCAATATCCGTACAAATCGCACCTGTGTTTTTTCCCGAAATTTGCCCACGGCGGTGGACATGTGCGTACGTCGGTATACGAGTAGTCAGCTGTTGGTTTAAACTGTTGGTTATTTTTTCCTTTATTTTGTTCAGTTCAGACAGGCTATTGTGTATAGTATATGTCATAGTTAGAGTATGGATACCAAAAGCGTTTTTTTTCATTAATTAATTCATGTCATATATCGCTAAAATGTGCATGCCGTTCTTATCACCGGGTATTCTTAGAAAGAATTTTTCCGCGCAGACTTGCATGCGTGATTTTTGTAATATGGATACGAAGTGAAGTAACAAACAATATACTCGATTCCTGTTTGAGTTTTCCCCGTAGCCGGCGACTGTCACAAACGACTTTCTCATCGGTGCGAAGGCGCTGTTTGACAGGCGTCGCTGGAGATCGTTGATATCCGGCCGACGCCTCACCTACCAGACGCATTAGACGTCGCGAGGGACGGAAATAGACCGGAGACGTGTCTCGGACGCTGCCCTTTCGCCTCGACTGCTTCATTAACCCATTTATGTCCATTGCTTTGTTCGGCTGTCAACAATGATGTATGCATTCGGTAATTACTATGATTACTTTCTCATCTGCAATTTGTATCAATCGTCATGCTAGATTCTCTTCTTTCTGACTTGTATCCAACTGACTCATGTGTAGTGGGTCGATAAATATTTTTCCGTCGCCCAATTTCTGATAAAAATCAATCGAGGAATCGACCACTGATTCTCGTAAATACATAATTACCATACTGATGATTACCTTATTAGTGATCATTAAATGTATGGTTTGTTTGATTTGTATTACTTTAACAATTTCAAATTAATCATCGCAATTAAAACAAAAAATAACATGACATTTGTGTATAATGTGGTAGTAAAAACACTTTAAAAAGGCAGGACAAAATGACAACGGCTTGACGTAGCTGTCAACAGTTGTCTACGTACTCGAATTGTCAAATTGGAATATAACCATACTGACTACGGATTATATTATTTCTTTGAAGCCATGGCCCATCTAAGATTGTCGCAGTGATGATGGTGACATAAAACATTACAAACTTATTTTTTAAGCATGTCAATAATCTGTTCGGCCATCGCCACAACGTTACTTTACTCGTATATAAGTTATGAGAGCTATGTATGTATAGAGAGAATTTTATATGAATGCGATCTTCGCTAAACAACTCTAATAACGATTTTCGTCTCATAATATTATATTATTGTT
This sequence comes from Rhyacophila evoluta, assembly GCA_022683975.1. Lineage (NCBI taxonomy): Eukaryota > Metazoa > Arthropoda > Insecta > Trichoptera > Rhyacophilidae > Rhyacophila > Rhyacophila evoluta. The sequence continues at coordinate 12,982 of JAGVSQ010007150.1, forward strand.
CACCTTTTTCACACAGCTTTAAAATATAACTTATTAAATAAACGGTTGATTAATTCTTTTTTGAAATTGATTAATCAAATTTTCGCGCTATCAACTCTGTATCAAATGTCATTCGCGCAATAACGCTGCTGTAGCTAGAAAATGCACATCAATTATTATTACGGCATTATGATTTTTTACGTTTCCCATTAGAAAGTCTGGCGTCATAAAACAATAATTTTCGCTTGCACGTTATTGTGTTTGTACATTTTTTTTCAGAGCAGACTAGATAGAATTCACTTTCGACATTTTGATCCCACTTTCGCTGGTTGTTTTGTTTGAAGCGTTTTTGCGAATATTTTTTCGCAGTTGCTGGCTGTCAAGATAGTGATCTGTTTACTAAGCAGGTACATTAATCTATGATCAAAATTATATCAAAATATATTCTTTGGTAAATTCGAAAAGAATCATACATATTTTACACAATGTGGAATATTACCCAACTTAAAATACCTGTATTCGTTGACATTGTAATAGTTATCTTTTCATTCAGATTGATTTTTTATTTTAATTTCATTCATTAACATTCTGGATACTTGATCAGCAACCATCCAGAGTGCTTTTTGCAAATCGACGACTCAATATATTCGCTTATGAAAATAATCAGACTAATGTAATAATAGTGTTTTATTACATGTTTTGCTTACGGTATCCCAGGTGCTCTATTGTTATCTGCTACGATGCTAATGCAATTATATGTTTCGTATTCACTCTTACAGTACTGGTAGGGTCTGCGGGCCGCTCTAATTTTCATGGATTGTGTTGCTCATGCAAGTGGCGTGTTTATTAGTAAATTTATATATCACAAAATGCGGAGAAAAATATTATGTGATTTGTATACGTTTTTGTTTATTATAATTTTAATCTACTTTGCGATTATAGGGTCAAAGGTATTGATTGGATGAGAATATAAAATAGAGTTGAGTAGATGATATTAAGGACATATTATTTTAAACTACGTTTCATATTGCGTTTAGCATCGACACCATCATGCTACCTTAACAGCCAAATTTACAGAAAAAAAAAAAAAAAAAATAGTGTCGACGTTCCATCTTCGAATGTTGTTTTTCAAACTTGTAAAATGACGTCGAGATGGCGCCGCGGTCGACGGATGCGGTTATCGCATGTCGCCTTACGTCAAAGATATAAACAATTCATTTCAATCAACTTGTCATCTCTGTGTCTTTGGAATGATTCTTTATTATTGTATTATTGTTTTATTGTAATGGACAATCGATTGAATATAACGTAATACGTACATATGGTTGTACACGCATCAACGCGACGAGATGAACGGTGGGCACGCTCCCCGCGCTATTGTATGCTAATCGGAGAGTAATATTTGAAAATCGAACGCAGCTAACATATTAATGTACTAAGTAATGCTTTATTATTAGAATCTATTCCAGTGTTGTTAAACCTTTTTTCAATTGCGAAGTACGTGTGCTGTAATAATTGAATCGCCATATTCTCTTGAATTTTAGACTGCTTAACTACGAAAAATAACATTGATAATACCAGCAAGTTCGAACATATATAGAGAGCCTTTCTTATATTTTAATTTTGTCAATAAGTTTCCTTCATAATATTAATATATTTAATTTAATGACTTCACACGAAACATCTTCAGTGCATTTATACTTCGATTATCACATTTAGGTACATATTTAACTTCGTCATGGCGCTTAGAAATATATTTTTGTCCGTTTTTTTTTAAATTAAACAATGCTAAATCCTTCTTTCATGTAATATTTATTTTAGATCCGAGTGTGATATGAAAAGTGTTGTATGATTTTTGTATCGTTTTTTTAACCTTTCGACTCAAATCTTGTATGCAAATATTTACGAATATTATATACGGGTGGGAGTGATTGTTAATTAATCGCCCAATCCCTATACAAATGTAAGAATACCAAAAGCATGAAAATACACATTTCAAATATATTAAATTGTAACGGAGATACGGGATTCACATCCGTGAATTCCAGATCAGTACTACTCGGAAGTACGGTTGCTTATCTCTTCAACGCTACTTTTGACAATTTGACGTTGAGCCACTCCTACAGATTTTCTTTCGCGAACCGCGGATTGCAATAATCGATGTTTACCATTCTACGTTTTCAGTGTGTCTATGAATAGTAATGCGCGAGATTGTCCGTGGTTTTATTGTTACGAATTATTTATATATCAAATTTACTTCTAAAAATATTCATCCGCTAAATATTATCGAGTCTTCAATTTCGTATCAACAAACAAAAATATCTTTTGATACGTTCATCATTATTATTAAAAGAAAGCGGCTATGACTAAATTGTCTGAAATCGAATGGCGTTAGTCCGGATCGAAATATATTTTAGCAATTTGCAAGCGTTTCGGCTTAAAATTATTAGAAATTGGAATTTTATAAATTTGATTGTTGACATAAAAAAATCTACAATATTTATAAGATCGGATCTGATAAATCAACATCTTTTCAAACACTAGGTTTCGTTTTACATACGTCCAGGATCTTTTCAGATACAATACTCAAAAATCTCTATAATTCATTAGTTCGAAGCAGGCTAGAGAGTGGATCGGTTGTTTGGGCC
>JAGVSQ010007153.1:0-15605 GCA_022683975.1 Rhyacophila evoluta
ATAAAATAAATATAGTAAATTTTGATATGTTTGGCGTGCGCTAAATTTGCCGTATCATTATAAAGATAAATGTATATTTCAATATTTTCTATGTGTTTAATATAAACAGACTTTAGTTAGCATATTTACGTACTATTTGTTATCTTAGGATTTCTCTATCGGTGTTTATTTAAATTTATTATACTTCTCGGATACGGCCATTATACTTGAATATAAATAGCAGCCATGTATCTCTCAGTTTATTCTCCGGTATTTATTAGCAAAGAAAATAGTTATATAGTGCAAACTGACTTAGTTAGCATTTTTTTTCATTTTAAACGACTTTACACCGCTAAGATTAACTTGTAATTTTTATCTGTTTATTTTTCATTCATTTGTTGGTTTTCGCTCACGATAGCTAGTTTTGTAGCTTCGAAAAAAATGTGTTAGATTTTCCTACAGAATCGTTATTATTTTTAAAAATTTGTGATTGAACTTAATATAAAACTGTCTTTTTCCGAATTTACCTGTGTATGATATACTTGAAATATTTCATCGCGTATTTACCCATATTAAACGAATTGCTTATCACCATTTATCGTTGAAAATCCGTCCATATAGATGAGGTGTTCATGTCACCGGCGTAAAATCATAAATTAGCATATTAATTCAATGAGTGCGAGCCTCCAGTAATTACTTCGCTCCCCATGAAAAAATATAACCATATAGTACTATGTATTCATAAAAAAAAATCGGGCGCTTACGAGCGTTAATCGGTTAATGGATGTTTTTTTTAGAATTTTTCAGATTTCAGTTTGATGACTTTGATTGTGCACGGATATTACGTTTCTAAGCTCGTACGGACGGATGCTTCATTTGTAAAAGGCCTGTGTAATTTATGATAACACAGTCTGTTTACTAGCCCATATGTCATAAATAAACTTTGCCATAAAGACGGCAGGATTTATATTCGCATCCTTCGCTACATATAAAATTTATATCGGACCGTTATAGGATTAAAATCGAGACATATATTATAAATTGATTAATAACTATGTTACTGTCAAAATAATTTTATTTGAAGGCGAGTATTGAAGTTTTGAGGATGTGACGGCATTACTACAATAGTCCATATATTGTCTGAATTGGCATATCGATATTTGATTGTTCTGTTTCAGATGTAAGATTTCCGTCAGTATTCCCTTTGTTCATTTCGTATTTTTGTATATACGTATAGCTCAAAGTTGTTTATAATATGAAATGTTCGCGAAACATAACTTTATTTTTAACTCGATTCGTGGATTAGTATCATCATTAGTATTGTTCACTGCATTCGAATATTTGATGATTTATCCGGTGTTACGTGCTTAAAATATATTATAATCAAATGAGATTTGTCATTTTGCTGGTATATAACATCGCACATTTCAAAAACACAGTGCTAATCGTAAAATTTATATAAAACGCCAATTTGACGAAGTTGCTACATTTCAATCGGCTACAGTTCGAGTACTGACTAAAACAGCAAAATGCAAACTACAGTCAAATCTCGTTATAAGGAAACTGTTTTAGTGTTGGAAATCCGTTTTGTTTCGGTACACTGAAATTTCGCTATGAAGGAATGTAAAATAGGTATACATTTTTTTTAGTCCGCCATGATATGTTCGTACTGTGCAGTTGATTGAGGTTTCTAACTATTTAATATATTTCACAGTGACTCTAGCAACTAACTCTATTTGATTTGCTTTAGTTAAATATAACTTAATTAAGTCACAGTGTATAATATTGCAATGCTACAAATTAAAATGTTTCTCGAGTCACTTCTTTATATTATCACAATGCATGAGGACTGTTTACTCTGCATTATTCTTATACGTTGTCATCAATACAAATATTTTTGATTTTTAATTTTTCCCGATCAATTTAGCTAACTAAGTTTTAATTATTTATTAGAGAATACTTTTATATAGATAACTTCGTACCGTATTTCTAAAGAATTTATAACCAACGGCCTCCCGAGTTCATCTCATTCGGGCGAAATAATTTATTATTTATTTACTATACGAAGCAATGCTGTCGAAAATTTCTCTGATCCATTTTTGAATGTGTTTCGGATGGGTTCACGTTTTCCCCAACTGAATAATTGATAACCCTTATCAAAAAATATACTCGCAATATAATAATTTAATTATTCCAATTCTTATTTTAGCGACAGTTGAGTAAAACATCATTGGAAATATTAATAAAAACGTCATAGAACTATTTTTGCGAAATTCTACTTTATCGCTAAATAACATGTTTGAGATTTAATTTTGCAATGTCATATATAACTACATCTGATAGGCAAAGATGAAAAAAATTGTTAAGTAACTCGCCACTACACATAATATAATTGTTCGAGATCGACATGGAAATAGAAATGGAAGGAAAATGACGAGAGACGAGCGACGAGCGACTTCTGAGTATATGGGAGAGAATGGATCTCAACGCTCTTTTAAAAGTTTTTATTTTTTACTATACCGCATTTCTCGTTTATTATTGATTCTCGGGTAACATGCAACAGTCACGTTTCTCTACGAATTATGTCCTCCGGGCATTGTGGGAAACCTTTTTTGTTTGTTCATAATCATGACGATTAATTATTTATTAAACGCAAACTACTGTTGTTTGGCAGGTTCTTTTATAAAATACTCAATAATTAATTAGTTACCCCATTTCATCTACATAACTTACCTTTGACCATTATAATTTTCCGCCTCTGAATGTAAGTATCCCCGTATTTTAAGAAGGTTTTAATTAGGTGTATAATATAACAACAGTAAATAGCAGTGGTATAAAAATGCTATTGGACTGAAGATTCATACGTTTTTCATATTCTACAAGCTACGAGCATTTATATTTATAATATGGTAAAAATCTTAATTTTCAAAGTCAGAGTTCACATCGCCGTTACCCGTAATATAACATGCGGCTCTTACTTTCAAGAAGTGTCGGTTAGTAAAATTAAAATTCCACTGCATATTCTATTGGAAATTATTTAGACAAAATGTATTTGTATCTGTTTACGAGGTCGAATCTTCGAAATATTATAGTATTTAAGATTAACCATATATATTTTTGGACATATAGGAGTACTGTATAATATATTTACTATTCAATTCGATGTATGGCTTAATATAACACGTTTGTTTATCTCATAATTTGTTGTAAATAAAGTCTAATCATAAGAGTATATAAAGCACAAATTGAGTAGATTACGTACGTAATAATAATAAGGGCTTTAAATTAATTGAATCATATCGATGGTTTTAATTAAAACTAGTTTAAATACATATTATAATGTGCACATTATATGAAAACTACTATCGAGATTGGTTTCATATCTTTTTAACGATTTATTTGTACAAATACTGCACCCAATAGATTTAATCAAATTAATTAATCAGATACACTGTCTTCGTTAGTTACAATCGTATTGTTTGGACTTATACTTAGTGGAGTTATTTTTTGCAAATGCGAATTTCTCGCATATTTGGCCAATACGACAGGCATCTCTTATTCAGTGAGATCATTTTTTAATGTTACCAATGATAAAACTAATGTTGTTCATGTGGTTTTTTAAAGATTTTTTTTTGAACGGGGTGATGTATTTTGAACAACTTTTTGACATACTGAACATTGTGATGCATGCTTTTTTAATGTGCATTTGTGTAATGATTATTCTTTTTACGTATTTGTGTGAGAATCTCTCCGTCGCTGCTCAACATAAATATATGATAAAACATTGCAAATCCTACTAATTATTCAATTTTCTAAAACGTACTATTCGAGACAATGAAAGGGCCGCGTCTCTGTTACCCGATGTGTTTTCACAGTAAATACACGTCTTTTATATCGTATGTATCATTTGAATGAATATACTGAATTATCACATAAAAAAGGAAACCAGTTGTAATTTTGTCAAGAGTTTTTGTTAATATGGTATAACTTTTTGTGGCTCTTAAACAACTATATAAGTATGTACAAGATACTCTATCTGTCGGTAGCCGTTAATTGATAACTTATATTTTGTAATTTGCCCATTGGGTTGAGTAATTTAATTGTCTGACAAACAATTCTCGTGAAAAATAATCTGTCAATATGTCTTCACATTGCGAAGATCCATATACTCCTCTTTCGGAGTGGATATCTTCACATTGTGTAGATCCATATGCTCCACGTTAGGAGCAAACATGGTGTAAACAAAAAAAAATGTAAATGGTAGTTTGAAAACGATAGTCGGCTTGTATGTAAAATATTACATATTACTTCAATTGTTATAATCTATATGTAAATGATGTCTGACTATCACACTTTTCAGCACCTGTGTTTTGCATAAATTCACGATCAATTGTACTTATTGTAACGCTTATGTTGAAATTTCCCGTATTAATATCTATAGAGAGGTTTAGAATATATAAATCAACCACTCTCTATCTGTAATGTTTTTCAGTTATCACTCATTTTTCAACAATGTATTTGATCATCGTATTTTTTATTTACTATATAAAATAGTATTACAATGGAAGTTTTGGCAGATTAATTTTCAAAAATATATTATATTTATATTATTAATACTTATATTATCAGTTCGAACTTATATCCAAATGTAAATCGAAATCTCGTCGTGTACACTAATGTAGATTCAGTTTTGAGTAAACAATCAATACAGTTATTGCGAATTGCGCTTGCCTGCCATTAACGTGTCCGTTCGACTGCTCATATCGCTTGTAAGAGAAAAAGACACTTGTAAATTTTTATCGATTTGGTCCTTCACGTCGATGTCGAGCCTTTTGTTTTATTCATTCTTTCCCTTTTTTGCGTCGATTGTATTTTTTTTTTATGATCGAATTTTTTCCGCCCGGTATCATCAATCATCATCAATAGGCCAAGTGTCTGGTGAGACATGGCAGGTCAATAGCGTGCCGTTAATTGAAGTTTTTAGAGGCGACCGATAAGCGCGCCGGCCGAACGTGTTTTAATTAAAACAGGGGCGCCGCGCCGCTTGCATCGACGCCTGTATCATCGCTGGTCGACGGTATCAAACGACCCCTGGCGGGGGAGTCTACTATAGCTGCCAAAAGGCTCGGTTTCGCTGACAATTTAGAAATCACTCGAAAATGTCGGAGTGTTGTTTATACGTGTCAATTGAATAACGTATTATCGAATATATCAGATCAAATATTTGGAATTGTATATACAGTAAGTACGAAAAAAAAAATACTGGTAATATCTAAAAGAAAAGATTATTTTTAATTAAAAAAATGGCTTAAATTAACAAGCACTTGGACAGAAGGTATCATGTTATGTAAAAGTTTTTATTTGGCTTTGATAAATGTGCACATATAAAATCTAATTAATCATCATAGCACTTCAGAAACGATTATAGTTTTAATGAAGGTAAGTACCTATTTTTTGACACTCCTTTTTGTTTCTTAGACAGAACTGTTTCTGTTTACGTTCCAAAGAACTTACAAACAATTTAGTTCTACCCAAGCGAATGGTGTCAAATGCTCCAATATTCAAAACATCTTTTATATTATTTTTGTATCCAGTTTACTTGTTTATGACGGTTCGTTTACGATATTATTATTTAAGAACTAATGCTTACCGTGTGTTTTCTTTCGTTTCTGTCAAATAAACAAAAATTCAGACACGTGGGAGTAGGAGTCAAATTTCAGACATTTGATATGCTCAAAAGGAATACAATACATATAAAATATTTAGTCGTTTCTGACGGGCGCTATTAGATGGGTTCATCAAGCACAAAATGTAAGCAATCCCAATTTAATATTTTACGTAGACATTCACGGCGTATCATCTATGAATTATGTCGTTATTCATTCAATTTTATTGATTATTCCCAGATAATGTCGGCTTTCCGTGGGATTGCTGAATATAAATGGTATTTAGCTCTTTTCCGTGATATCTAAATCATTAAATTCGTTTTAGCTTTAAAACAATATCACATTCGTGTAATCTTTAAATAAACATGCCCAGGAGTATCTTTCCAATACTTTTAGAAATACGATTACTTCAAAGTTGCGTAAAAGATTTAAAATGATATTCAATACCACCTCCGGTCTATATCTGCGAAATGTCTGCAAAGGTGTTTTCCATCGCAGCTTTTTTGTGTTTTAATGAATTTGATCGAAAAATCACGCCGCGTATGTTTAAATCTCGATAAAATTCTACTCTATTTTTAATTAACTATCGAGCGATTCTGCCATGTTTTGCCGTGATTTTAGACTGTAGTAAAACAACCGGCGGTCCTTGCGGTACCATCATGTGCATTCATTAATAGAAATTATTAAATATTTTGCTACGTCAAAGCTTTGTGAAAGTGATTAATTATTAAGGCGAACAACGATAGGATTTAGTGGTGGAAGTTATGCAAAATTTATTGAATAGTAATTGATTTAATTAATTTAAAAAATCCACAAAATTGGTTCTAACACACCTTAAATTGATTAGTTGTGTCTGTAACATGACAAGAAGGAGTCATAGTTAATAATTGTTAAAGATTTGAAGTAAACGCAATTTTATTGTAGCAACAGTACAATTTTCGTGTGATTTATTTGCATCTGTAAACGAAATATACTATCGCCCCCATGTCTCCTGCGTCTCATCTCATATGGTGGTTGTTAATTACATATCCTCACTACATTTGGAAGGAAAGCTAGATCGATAATCAGCAAATTGAAGGATATATGTGTTCGACTCCGCACGGTATTTCTTACATAGAACATGTACGCGATTTGTTTAATATCGTTTTGAATAGTATAAACGAGAATCGCAACATTGAACAATATATGGTTACACAGCTGAAACGCGGAGATCAAAGGATAATATTTTATGATTTCTAAGCAAATAAAGAGAAATAAGATTTGTTTCTTTGACACAATTTAGTGTCTATCAAAATTGAATAAAATCTGATATAATGATAAAATTATGCACAGTTTTAATGAATTAGACATTTGCACAATAAGGTGCTTTAAAAGAACATAATTTTTATTTGTGGATGACTTCCGGATAGGTAAATGAAATACACCTGATATTTTTTTATTATAATTTTCTATTTGTCACGATTTTACGTCAACGGCTTACAACAAATTATCTTAAAATGTCGAAAATGTATACCTTTCACACATAAAAATGTTCCCTATAGAACGGATATGATTAATAAATAAAACGGAAGCTTGTGAATACTAATTCATTTGGACGTAGTTATTTCCCATGAAAAAAATGTAGATAGCACTGCGTGTGGCCTTTTCTTAACACACTGTGTAATTAAGGTAAGTTTGGATTAATAGAAAAACGAAGTAAGGAAAATATGAAAACTGAATAAATTTTTGTTTTAAAAATTGTTTTCCGTCTCCAAAAGAGATGTCGGTCGCCAATAAGGCGATTTCATTTTCGAAAATTTTTAACGTAACTATTATTTACTGTCTCAACGGCGATTTTCTGATTGACGCTCACATACTATTTTTGTTCCGTACAAGTTTGTTATGTGGAATTTAATGAAGGCCTTATTCTAATGTACTGCATATGAAATGTCGATTTCCATCGACAAACCATTTACCAAGAAGCGTTTTATACTGTGCCAGTATATACTGTGGTTGGTACTCGTATCACATTATACTACGAATATTTTATACGTAATGATATACTCTCCTAGAATATAAACGATAACACAATGCCTTGAAAGTAAGTATCTACTTAAAACCCAAGGATTTTATTTACAATATCATTTAGAGTGCATAAATGCAGTTTCAAATCCACAATATCAAGACAAAAGAACTTATCTCATACCGAGCAAAATTTACAAGAAGAACAAAAAAACTTTGTTTGATGAATTTGAGCAAACTCAAATTATTAAATATGCACATCCTTGAAGTGGATCAAGACTAAAACTAGCACACAATTTACCCAATATTATAGTATTTTAATGGGTTATTAAATAAAAGCCAATAAAATTGATTTAGTGGAAATCCTTCTTTTGGTTGCAAATTTCACAGATCCTCCTTTTCTCAAATTCAAACGCTGAATTTAGAAACTAATTCGGCATTTGCAGCTTACGCTCTTCTGATAAAACATGTATTAAGTCGTATACATTGTGATTACTTTAAAAAATCTATTTTTAAAAAACTTGGGATAATTCCTTTTGCTTTTCTACACTTTTTGTCGTCACCATATATTTTTCACAACTTTGAACTGTACATTATAGACTTATTTCTTTGAGAAATCCAACACTGAATTCAAAACTAACTTTAAACTTTAATTATGCTTATACAACGGTGATAAAAGTTTGTAGTTAGTAGAATATTTTTATCACATGGTGGGGAATTGGGATGCTTTGACGTATATAAAAATTAATATATTCTGTCAGTGCTCTTAGATTCTGACATTTCTTCTTAAACCTAGTCTTATACGAAAAACTTACAGATAATTTGTAAAAATATAACGTATTACGTGTGACGTCTTTTAATATTAAGATTGTCTAAAAATAGTCCTTATTGTATTTGTATTATAATATAAGAGTAGAATATTTTCAACATAAATGTACTTGATAGGGTATATTGCGATTGTAATATTCTGTCATAAAAGACGTGGTTTTGCAACGCTCATTGAGAACTGTCGACATCTCTCAGAGTCCGTGACGCTTTACATGGCAATGTCTGCGACGTGTCGTAGCATAGCGATGCGGCGTAGAAGGAAATACAGTATGTCTGTTCTGTCAGCCAGTTCTGCTTAGCCGACATGCTGGATTTGAATGCACGACCAACGCGGGACGTCAATTGCTTTCAGCGAGATTTGACAGAGCTAGTTAATACAAAATATAAATATGTGCTTGAAATTTTTTCATGTAGACGTCCTTGTTGACGTCGATTTCAGAAGAAAAGCGACATGAATATCCGATATTTTAAATTCACATGCCCATAGAAATATCAATAAATTTCAGTGCACGTACTCGAGCGTTTGATTCTAAACTACTACTATAATAATACGACGAATTATTTATAATGTTTTACTTTCTTATATATTACGATATATAAGATAGCGGATTACCGGTATCGGAGAAGTTAGCAAGCGCACTTCGGAGCCGGAAATCATGGGTTCGTCTCCCATATCTGCTTGATTCGAAAACATGGTGAAAGAAAATATCATCGCAGTTTTTATGAATTTGATTAAAATAATAAAGTAGTATTGATTGCAAAATACAATGAAGTCATCTCCAGATGCATTAGTAAGGGGGTATATCATTAAGTATACCCTAAATAAGTAATTGGAAAAAAAATTGTATTTGATAAATTGTATTGTTGCAACTCCGGAAATGTGTAAATACGGACGATTTTTTGATAGTTTCTAATTCTTTTACATTCCATTTTAAAATAATTATCGATGAAAATTTCAATGCAATTTGACCTTTTAACCCAATTTAAACGATATATAATAGTTACATCTTTCAGGCTATTATGTAAAATACTTACGTGTTGTTCAAATATTTCAATTTCAATAATTTTCTTTGTAGTATTACTTAAACTACACTGCTTAAACATTATTATTTTTGTACTGCTTTTTGAGGAATGTTTAACAAAAATTTTAAATATATATACAATAGCTTCATTTATTTGTGCCCAGATGATGTAGTAGAATAAACGAATAACGGATAATAAAACATATTGGAAGCTTTCATTTATCTCATTTTTCCATGAAAAATATTTTAACAAAGCATTCTTGTTTTCCTTATTTACTTCTTGTTTGTTGTGCATCCACGTAGATAATGTGTGTAAAGATATCAGATATTTCGAAATACACTCCAGGCGTATTTATAAGCATATATATAGTGCTCGCGGCATACAGCACTTTCACATAGTTCCGTCAGTGAATTCACATAAAGCTTTTCATGCAGAGAGACATTATTTTCTGTCGGCATTGTCAATGCACTTTAAATGCAGTGTCAGAAAAATTCTCAGAAAATAAAATTCCACACGTTCTGATAGATGACTCAATTTTGGTTGCCAAAGAAACTAGGTTGCCACAGGGGTGAATTTCATTGCTTATAAAAAGTTTGCGCCATCCATCCAAGGTATATTTTGAACGAGATGTTTCAAAATATTTTCAACTTTTAACTGTTTTGTCAGATATATTCTACATGATATTTTAGGTCACCACTGGCAACCCTGTCTTTGGTTGCATGTTTATACAAAACTTAGTTAACGATAACATACGCCTCACGTTGCTTTTGCTTTTAAATAGCGTTATGAAAATGAAGAAATGTCGTAATACCGCATAAAATATAAAAATTGTTTATACTTATTTTATATTAAATAGAAAAATATTTATTTAAATAAGTTATCGTTTTTTTTCTGAACAACGAGAATAAATTACACTTGAGGTATTCGTTTTAATTATAAAATTAAAAGTGTTTTAAATCATCATCGACAGACACAATGTATACTTTATGTTTGAAGAAGAAGAAGCACCATAAGTTCAGAATCAATGTGTAGAAGAAACGTAAAAATTATAATTTTTCTCTACTATTATTAATATTGCTAAAAAAACTTTTTTTATAAAATGCGAAAGCTTCTGAGCCAGATGTAGAGATACTTTTTATAAAGACATTTCCCATTAACTCACCCGCTTCTGTGCATGTTTATTTTTTGTAAGCATTTTTTTAATCTTTGACCTCTTCAATGGTTTCCGCTTATAAAAGAAGTCTATTATATGGCAAGAGCGAGCACGGAAAGCCCCTGCCAGAGCGATTTTCAGACTTTTCGTATTATTACGCCGGGAATAATAATAATGATTATCGTCGAAACGAAATTACATGGGTCCCATAATACATTGTATAATATAATAGAGGGTTGTCTCTTGTACCAAATCTATGTTTATAAAATCTCTTTATTGTAGCTGTACGAGGTGGCAATTAGTAAGTTCTTAGTTAATTTTTGCAGTGACTGATTATTAATTAGTCTGTCAAGTATATGGCTAACATGCTATCGAGATTAATAATTGTAATTTTCATAGATTACTTTTCGATTTGTGAATAAACGCAGTTGCTAGTTAAATAATTAATGTGTAAGATATTGCTAAGATTCTATAAACTGATAACAAATTCGAGCACTGTATAACATAATCGCCTAAACTGAATTTATAACATCATCATTATGTATACGAACACAGTGCCGCAGGCTAAAGATTTCGGTTTAAAAAGGCAAAGTTTCTCCCCCAAAATGGTAATGATGATGATTGATTATAATACACATTTTTGATTATTGTTTCCAACCTTTGATATTAGGATCATTGTATATTTGTACTGAAGATTTCTTCCATTTCTAGATTCGGGTTTTTGGTATTTGATCACTGTATGACGTAATGATATATTAACAGAATTTTTATGAAGATTTTACCGAATGATGTTATACAGTAAGTGCGTGTTCTTTCTAAACGAACTAGATTTAATAAAACATTAGAAGTTTCCACGATGTTGGCAAAATGCCGCGATACCAAAATGTTAAATTGTTGTGCTTTTACGACAGAAGCCGTGTCGGAAATAGGGTCTACATATTACGATATGACCTTTTATAACCTACATTCAAAATATTAATTAGTAGTGAACTAACTGTTTGATCAAACCAAAGCAAAAAAATGAGTACACGTTTTGCAAATATTAATATTTATTTAGTATTAAGGAATAAAATTTCTCTCTCTCGTTATTATGTACGGCAAATAAAATAAATGGGTATCATAATAATATGTGATCGCATAACAATTTTTAATAACTGCTGTGAGCAATTTCCTGTTTAGGTTAGTTGTTTGAATTCCACTTTAAGGTTATACAATTAAAATTGTATTTTTAAGTATTGGAATCTAAAGGATGTCTTAACTTATTGGAAACTTAAACTAACCTGGTTCTTCTATTGACATGCGTCTAATAAAGTAGAATATATTACAAAAAAAATATTATTAAGTATGGAACATACTATACAGAAAATTAAAATACCAAATACAAATTTTATAATTACGATATTGAATGCAAATGTGGCTAACCAGATTTGTATTGATATTTAAATAACTCCATTATTCACAGCTCATATGTACCAAAATTCGTGTATAAAAAAGATATTTGTAATTAAAGTTTGACATTTAATATGGTCGAATGAAAACGAAAGCTACTCAAAGAAAATAGTCTTGTTTCTTTCCTGTCGAATTCTTTTATGCCTACGTTGGCGTTTCCTGCTTCGACGTAGCTGTTTAATACAATGATAGTAAGTGGTAAACGAGCCATTCGATCGAGAAACCGTACCAGAAAGGAGACAGCACATCAACAGGATGGAACAATTTTACTCGTTACATTTAAATTTTTCGTGAAATGTGGATTTACACAAACTTTCCTCGAGCGTCATTGAAAGTCAATATGAAGTATTATTAATTCGCTCTCAAGTTATTGTCACCACAGTTTCCACTATACGTTATGTTTTTTTACAGATATTCATCTTCAGTATCTGTTTTAGTTGTAAAAACTTTCATCGTAATATTTTCTAGAATATATTAAATTTTATAATTTTTGAATGCGGACAAAATAGACTGGAATGTGAAAATAGTGAATACTTGACGAACATTAGAGTCCAAATGCGGTCTCAGTAAAGTTGAGTAATTAATAACTCAATGCTCGCTACTTCATAATAAATATAAATGAATTACACCTGGCCCAGTTATTCCGATATATAGAAACGTAGTTAGTGACACGTAGCGGCAACCAAGGAAGGCTATTTATATTTATTTTTTTAAAACACGATAAAATAAAATAGTCCAACAGCATTTTTATCGTTGGTAATGATGGTAACAAACCGGTGGCGGTGGTCGGCAGGAAATAATAATTGAGAAGTGCTGGCCTAGAAAACGGAGAAGTGAGGCAAATGGGTCGCACAACCCAAATGCCAACGTGCGGAGTGTTGACTTTTTTACCCTCGCAGTTAGTCGAGTGCATTATAAAATATTCAGCCAAGACTACTACAGCAATGTCTATTTTGATCTAGCGTGTTATCTTAAAATGCAATGTCACGTGTTTCTTTTTTTGATACACATCAATCAATCACCAAAAAATTTAATTCAATGCTTTTATACACTATAATAAACTCATCTTACTGTACCTCATAAGAAAAAAAAACATCCCTAGAATCCCACTATCTGGCCGTTAGAAGGCAATTTTTCATACCTCTTCAGTTACAGTCGGATGAAGAATTTATTTTTATAGGAATATAAAAGTAGTCACATTCAAATAATGTAACATGTTATCTATATAAATAGCGGATTGGTAAATTAACGTAATTTCGATTATTACTTTTTGATTTGTACTAATTTCTGATGAAAATAGTTTTTAGTATCGATCACTTATTGTCACACGAAGCATTCACTAAAAAACCGTCAAAATGCGTATACAAACATAAATCATTCATGAACATCGGTAGAGTTGAACTTTTAAATAATATTGCTCACCAACATCCGTGGCATATCACGTAACACAATTTAAACTTTCTCCAGTATGTTGAAATCTTTGCGAATGTACTCTAGATAGTTCGTGATTCACAATAATAATGGTTATAGTCACCCCTCGATGAGAAAATACCAAAATACTTTATTTGTTCACGATAATAAAAATAACCGAATAATGTATGGATACTATTATATTTCAATATTAACAGACTTTATTCGCCAGTCATCGTATTGTGATATCGACTGTGGAAAGGAAAACTGACGTAACACTCAATTTTTCAAAATAGCTTTTATTCGATAATCACTATGCATACAACTTAATACGCGTTCTATCAAAAGGATTTAAGCTGAAAATACTGAATTAATGTCTCAATTTAGATTTTAAGTTTGAAAAAGGGATGGTTGTGAAATTTACGACCAAGAAAAAGGACTTCTACCTAAACAATTTCATTTGTTTTTCATAAATAACTTTTAATATCATCTTGAGTAAATAAAACACCAGTTTTATTCTACATACACATCAAGTTTTTGTGTATGTAATGTTTTGACTTTGGCCCAAAATCATTAAATTAACGTTTTCTGTGCCCCCTGTAAAATGTGTTCTATGTGGGTTACGTCTTTTTCCTTTCCAAATTCGATATGATAATATATGATATGGCTTAGATAGCTTATTATAGTTTTGTGAGTACTTCCCTATGTGGATATTGTGTTTTTACTTAGCAGGGCAGTATACTCATGGTGATCAGGTTCACTGAGCATTGCGCAATAAAGCGCGTTATAAATAATACTTTGTACTCCGTGAATACTTTTAAATCAACGAACTTGCAATGGAGGAGCGATGAAATCGGCGATTCTGTCTCGATATAAATAGATACCCTGAGAAACGATTCGCAGTTTTATGCCGAAAATGTTTTATCGGCTCGCGCTGACTTTCATGTCTGCAAATTGAATTCGTGCTACTAATAAAGTATCTCGAAGATAACGATGAAATTGATGACTGGTAAATGATGGAATGTTGTTATATATGCTTCAGTTGGTACTCGAGCATTGCTCTTATAGTACTCTTTACTATTATATAATATATTATTAAAACACTCTATAAATAGATTCTAATTAATTTGGCGCTAATATGCTAATACTTTTTAGAAATGCTGCATTTTTAAAAATAAAAATTTAAACTGGTCCTGAAGATTATATTGTGAGTAGCATTTGTATATTATTGCGTGACGCTTTGTTTTTTTTTTTAACGCAGTAAAGTAAATAGATATTCATAGAAATCAATATCCCTGTACAGTATGAAAATAACTTAAATAATATACTTTTCGGTAGAAATTAAACATACGTAGAACTAACGGATTGATGATCGTTTATTGCAAGTAATACATCCACTTTGTTTTTAAGTTTATAAATTCATTGACGGTTTGCTCCACGTACTATATTTTGCAATAGACACGGGTCATTATATATAATATTGGCTATATATTTACGACTACGTCAGATTTAGATAATGCCACACACCTGAATGTAAGAGAACGTTGATTGTAACGCATGTCCATGAAGAAGGAAATTCTCATTATTGAAAATTATGACTTGCGTTAAAATTTTTAAAACAAATATGAACGAATATAATACTGTTTGAAAATGTATATTGACTTGCATCAATGCACATTGCATATACATACAGGGCAAGGCTCGCGACACGTTGTTCTTAAATAACGGCACATCAAAAAAATTACCACACCGTTTCTCGATCGTGCTGTTTACTTTCGCCGCTATTTTTAAACAGTTATATTCTATCGAAAGTTTTACTGTGTTGTCATTTTATTTACATATATCATATATTTCTCATATATTGTAATGTGATTTCACTCGACGTAAAAAATTATCTTGTGCACCTCAGATATATAAATCAATTTATATTCGACACTATTTCACGCAAACGAGCCTTAATTAATTACCGCCAATATATTTACGGTAACAAAACACAAAATTACCTTGTTACACTGCGGGACACATTACTTCACTAACGTATACTATTGGGTTGATGCAAAAGTTATGACCGTTTTTTACATATACAATTAAACATT
>JAGVSQ010007154.1:0-15604 GCA_022683975.1 Rhyacophila evoluta
GTCGCTAACAGTGATCTCACATATGGAAGTTTACCAGTTTTAAATAATTCACAATAATGTAATTAATATTAAATAAAATGTAATTTAATATGCAACGGAGATTAATTATGCGATTTCATAGTCTTTTTATGAAGCTTGGTTGCTAACTACTCAATTTATATACAAGGCAATTTTACTAATGAATAAATGTAATTTAATTTACATAAATATGTTTTCAACAATGTTTTCGAGCTTTATGTACAAAATATTTAAAATAACTTAATAAATAACCATTTCCTAAATCATTATTCCGTTCTTATTTCTTCAACTGTAATCTTTAGATTAATACTGTAGATAAATGGCAATGCGTTGGATTAGTTTCTATTTTTATATAAGTTTAGTTATGAAATCAATTCGAGAACATTTATTTTGCCTTTTATCATAAAGATATTACGATGGCATTTTTTTCTACTTAGCATCAATATTTGATGATTGAATACAATTTCTCTCAGATAGTCGAGACGTTACCATGTACACTTGGGAGCCTGAGATTGTAAATTTGATTCCCACAGCTACTAGATTTTCAAAATCCAAAGATGTAGGGTTTTATGTTTAATGTGTTGAGAAATTGAGCAGTAATTGATTCTTGTGCATGATAATCATTCAACGAGAGTCTTTTAATGTGCTGATCTAAATACACTATTTTCGGAGTAGTTATTTTTATATTGTTGAGATCTTTGTGCTACACTGTTGGGGCAGGCATAGCATATAAATATAGAATATAAATGAGTTTATTTGAAAAATTTAAAAAATAGGATAAAATTCAAATAATTTAATTGGATTGGGCCTTTTAAATTTGTGCAACTCTGGTCTAAAAAATAAGTATATTTTTTCTTCCTTAAGCGAGAAGATTAAATATAACACTTCTTGAAAACAAAATTAAACTAGTTCCTGTCAATTCCGGATGTTTTTATGCTGATAAATGTTGTAACTAAAAACAATATTGTCCTTGATCATTTTACTCTACCTAGAGAGACTATGAGAGCGGGGTAAGCCTTTTGTACTGTATTTGTATTAAAGTGCACACAAATTTTCTTCATTACGTCAGCGATTTATTATTATGTTAAATAATTTATTCTCAAAACACTCAAATTTCGTTAATTTTAATACCATGGAACAACAAGAAATAAGAGTTTCGTATTACATCCGCGACAATTTACGTAACATTTGTTACGGTATCTTGGTTCCAAATGTGTTAGCGGTGGGTAAAACCATCCAATGTATCCCGCAAGATTGTCGTGGTGACAGGGAACTCAATAGGGAGGTTTACTCTCATAATGAAAAATAAATATCATGCCGTTATCATATTATTATAATACTGATAATAAAACACAAAATTGCTATATGTTAGTATACTCATGAAAATTTACAACTCAATTACATTCGCTGAATGATATACGTACCACACGTTATGTGATTGTTATATTTATTGTATTTTCAGAAGAAAATTTCTATATTGTATTGTATTTCAGCTTTTCAGAGGCAAAATTTCAAATGAAAATTAATTAACATTCTACACAGCGGAATATTATGAGTTTTGTATTCCAGCCAGTGATTTCGAATTTGGTACATACCAACTTCATGAAATTTATTTCAAAATAATTATATCCGACAAGCATATACTGTATTCAACTATTTTAACTCCTGAAATTATTAGGAAAATATCCTTGTCATGTAAACAAATATTACTCAGAGCGATATATAAATTGTCGAAAATAAAACATAAAAATAAATTTAAATAATATTATACGATATACAAGTTGTCTCACTGCTAGCTTAGTTGGTAGCGTACGCGCTTTGCATATGTGGAATTCAAGTTCAATTCCCACATCTTACGGATTAAAACAGAAATCCAGGACTGGATTAACCCTATTGGGTTAGACAATTGTTTGACAGCCAATTTTTCACATTGCGGAGATCTATATACTATATTTTCCGAAAACCGGGACACGTTAAACATATTTTATATGTGCAGGTTTATTAATAAAATTATACTTATAATAGATATTTGTATATTTTATTCATATGTACGTGTTAGAAAATTTTATAAAATAAACCAAAAAAATATCTAAAATAATATGATTTCTATAAAATAATATAAAATTTGTACAAACCAATTTTAAATCTTAATAAAAATTTGGTTTAATACAACATTTTTGAATTATAAATCATGGCATAAATATTGGTTGTGAATAAATAAGTGAAAAATTGACATAAAAAATGGATGTTGCCGAATTGAGTCCTACAGGTGCTCAGGAATATACATATTAAATTTGCAGGAATTTATATTTAGTGGGTTCACAACTTGCCCTTAAAACCCAATATACATCAGAATATCTGTTAGTACAAGCCTTCATATTATAGAAATTTACATATGTCTTTTCTACAGTAGCCATTTTGATGGTATGGAAATTTATATGCTCCGTTTTCAAACGGACACGGCAAAAATATAAATTTTTATGTATACAATCTTTATTTATAATAGGTGACATCTTAATAGTTCACATGTATTAAACAGTCGTAAAAAAGCTGATGAAAATATATTATTATATATTTGTGACGGTTATATTAATATATATATATATATAATGAACATATTAAGTTGGCCCATACTGGTGTCAGTAATTTATTATAAGTGAATTCCTTCTGTGTTATTATTTGAATCAAAATCAGCTAAGCTTTATAAAAACAGTACTTAAATTGTATGCTCTAAATAAATAATAAAAGAAATTTATTAACACCAATTGCAGGAAAGTCTGTTTTGTATTTAAATAAATGATATTATAATTACTGTGTAGTGTAAAAGTGGTAGGTAATTCAGATAGATTATTATTAAAATTCATATCAGAAATTTGGTGGAGTATATTAATGGGGTTTTCTAAATGAAAATACATACCTTGTAAGATGATAAGTCGGAGACGACACATGAAAGTACAGCCTCTCTCCCAACGGGGACTGTCACATTCGTTATTGGTGCCCCAAACTTTGGCTCCGCTGGAAATAGACAAGCAAACAGATACTCTTAATGATAATGTATTGACTTATTCCCGGATGACTAGGCATACAATATCCAAATTTACAGGGATTTCCAAATACGTTCTGTATTTTTTTATGATAATAAAAATACAAACGAATTAACGATTTACGATTACGTGTTGATGTGACCTATGCTTGTACATTTTGATTAATATCAATGTGCTTCTTTTTAAAAAAATATCAAATTTTGTTCAAAATTTAAAAGGTAAATTTCATAACATCCCTTTAAAATTTTCGAACAAAAACTACAGTAAAAGCTACTATTTAGTTTAGTAAAAGATTATATATCAATCAAATTCGAAAAATATATTACTGCTATTTCCATGTACACTCTATATATCATTATCGCTCCCAAAGTGGGGCATATCTACGAGTATCTACACAGCGTGAAGAGATCCACTCCGAAATCAAAGTTTATAGATCTCCTCAGTGTGAAGAAGTCTTCAAAGGGTATTTTTGATAAGGATTGTTTATCAGATAGTTTCTCAACTCAATAAGCATCCAGTCCTGCATTTTTGGAATTTTAAAAATCCAACTGATGTGGGAATTGAACCCGCATTCTCCGGATTGCTAGGCGCGCAAGCTTACCTCTACGCTACCAGGGAGACCGCTATTTAGAATTACATTATTAGGCTATTTTTTATCAGATTATTCATATATCTCATTTAATTTAATTTTTTTTATTAGCTTTTGACCATTAATATTAAGGACTTTATAGTAGCTAGCATATCAGCCGCAGTGTGTTTTTCAAGATTTTTAAACGTCACTTTTATTGTGATATTTAAATAATAATATTATACATTTAATGTAATAATTAGATAAAGTTTTTTTTTGTAAAATTTAAAATTCATCCACTGACTTGTTTTTAATCCTATGTATTGAATTATTTATTGTAAATTTTATCAAATCTATCATATTTTACAAAAATCTTATAGATTTTGTCATCTGACAGTAAAATCTTCCAATTTGTTTTTAATATTTTTTTACTAATAAACACCAGACTAAATCACCAGTCAATAAAAAAAATAGTATAAAATAAAGTCATACCAAGTGTTAATAATAGATATACTGAAATCAAAAGCTTATTTTTAGACTACAGTATTTCAGCAGTACTAATGTTGGCTTGCACTGAAAAGTTTACAAGTAAATTTGAGGAAAGTTTCCTTGGGACGTTAGGCGACACTCTTAGTAAGGTGACGCAGTGCAAGAGGGCTTAACTTTCAAAGAAGGGGTCGTGGTTCTTTGGGGGTTAGCTTGTCAATTATTTGTAGAGCAAATGTTACAAAATATATTTTCATATAAATTGTACGGAAAAAGTAGAAAAATACGATTTTGCTTAGAATAGTTTTTGATTTATAATTTTACAATTTGTTTTATGGTTTTTAAGATATATATAACATATATACGAGACTTTATACACATGCATATGAATATATAACCCCACCAGTAGAAAAATATCCAGGAGACTAACTATAATATGAAGACTATCAAGATTTCTTTCATAAATAAATGCTTAAAGCCATTGAGCATCCAATTCTTTGATTGAAAAAATCTTAGCATTTGAGAGATTTAACCTCCGGCGCTAGGGAGATAAATTTAGGTTACCTTTCATTTTTAGCTGTTTAAAACATTAAACAAAAGATTCATATAAAGTTATCGATACCATATATTTTCAACAGCATGTGTACAGATACTCCTACACTTTCTCAATAAACTTCACAGAGTTAAATTATCAAACAAAATAATGATGTATGTTTTTTTTTCATAATTGATTAAAGATAATATTTATAAACTTAAAAATATATTACCTTCAAAATAATATATTGGTATCAGTTTTAGAAATATATATAACATAGAATTTAAAGTCAGTCATACTTTATATTATGTTGAATAACACTCTTATTAATATTGTATTACGAAAATTTTACAGAGAGAGCCATGAGATGAGAGCTTTTATTATTATTGTTCGGCTATATTTTAGTAACTAGAATCGTCTTGTTTTTGCAATACAAATTTATCAATTGAGTCAACAATATAATATTGATTATAATATCATAAAATAACTTTGTATTATATTTTGCACTGTCTTTTAAAATAAAACTTACAAACCTACTTCCGGTGAACCTTACTTTTCAGGTAACGATTTCAATTAAATAATGTGATAACTTGTACATCATCGTTTTTGACAAAGCTTTCAGGACAAGTAGAAATATTTGTTTATTCCTGGCTGAGCATAATACAGTTGAGAAAAATGCTTGGCTATAGATTACTCGAGAGTGGTCACTAGTTGAGAAACCTAGATTCAAATCAAAAAACTGCACAAAAACTAACAAATTTTCAATGTGTATTTAACTATCATATATGACTCAAAGTCGGTGGCCAATAGGTAAATAATTACGCGCCCTTGAGTGTCAAAAGTTCTGAGTTCGAATTCGATAACTTTTTTTGCGTATAATGCGAGCATGTACCGTGGTATAATAACAGTGAGCCGTTGTCCAAAGTGCCAGAAGTGTTCCAGGAGCAGCTTTCCAAGCCCACGGTTGGCATTCATTAGAGTGTACATGTTTACTTTTCTAATTATAATAACTATGCCCTAATAATATTAAGACTTGTTGAGACGAGACCTACTCACTAACCGTAGTATTTGGTATTTTTTTTTAAAGCTACAAATTCACCGTTCGTATAATTTCGTACAGTAAAAACATTAAAAATGTATCACTGGATACCTTATATATCTTGATAGATTTGGCAATTTTTTAGCAAATATTCATATTGGTAAGATCCATATACTTGTACTACACTTGTAAAACGAACATATTCACATTTTAGAGGAATAATTAACGTACGAAATAGGCGTCGTAAAAAAATTGCCTTATATTGTTATTTATTTGATAGATATATTGAACCAGGATATAATCGGTCGGTGTTTAATGTCAAACATCGAAAACACTTTGGCAACTATTCAGTTTCATAAAGCTCACGGATTTTATTTATGAAAATTATTCTCAAATGCAGAAAAGCGACTGGAAAATCTAATGCCTTTTGGCAGTGATGTCAAGTTTAACAAACGCTAAGGTAATTTGGCTTCGTGTTACTTTCAGACGATATTTTTATTTGCTTACTCCGTTAAAGAGTCGCACAGCGTTCGTATTTAAATTTGATGCCATTTTAAAAGGCCCAGTTTTGCCTTCAACTCAATTCGGGGAATGTCTCCTGAAACGAATTTGGCTCCGCTGAAAGTATATTTAACGAATGCTTTCTAATTGCAGTTCGTACCAAGGATGCCAAAAATTCACGCTTAATTACAAATTGTCGTAATCTCAGTACATTGAGAACCAGTTATATTAAAATACTCGAAATAACGCATAACTGTTAGAATGAAAGAAATTAAAACACATTTGGGTAACCTTAAACATTGTACATATCAATTGAAAATAATGGGAAATTTACTATTAATTATATTCATAATTAAAAACAAAATATATTAATATCAGTATGACAGTGTGTTCAAACTTTATCTATTTGTATCTTTTTATGTCCAGATAGAGCATATAATCACCACATCGTGGTTATTTGTCACTTTTCAGTTGCTTTGCTGAAGATTTGCCAGGATATTAAAATGTTGCCGTTAGAACGATAAGATAAACAGGATTCATATTATTTGAGGCATCCACAGCACGTGTCGTAAACAGTTACATTTTTGACGCAGACCTCAGAACAGGAAATCCGTTCAATTATTTAGATTGACGTTTCCACCTTCAAAAATCATAGTGAAGTTACTCTTTATTTTCAATACGTTTGTACTTACGTGTGAGTGAAAAATATAAAATAATGTAATTAATATTTTCGACTGATGGTGCTTGATGGAAATTGATTTTGAATTCTAAATTATTTAAGACTGGTAAACTTCCATATGTGATATATATAACATAAATAACATATGGAAGTTTACCAGTTTTAAATAATTTAGAATTTAAAATTATAGTTGTCCTCGAGTTGGAACTGCTTTCGAACTACAACCACTCGCACGAACAACTTCATATTTTGTAAAATAAAAAAATTAAATGACAGAATGTAAATTAATAATAAGTCATGGTCCGATCTAATACTCTGTAATTAAATTTTCATACATTTGTTTACACGCACAGATATGTATACATTACGTATCAATATTTGATGCGGAAAAAATAATCATTGAAAGTATGTATTTGCCATGAATATACGAAAACGTTTTTTGTTAATTGTCCTTTTAATAAATTCTTGGAAATAGACGAGGAGGCACTCGAAAATAAATTTTAATTCATACAAAACATCGATATAATGAGCAAGCTTCAAGCTGGAGTACAAGGCTTATGAGCAAAATAAAGGATTCTTTAGTTTAAAGCACTCAAACAAATACGAGTCATTTGATCCGAAGCTTTTCCAATAAAACCAGTCAGGTTTTCGGATATTTGAGCTTTAATGGTTCATTTAATGAGCCACTTGGGATTCGGCATACAAAAAGGAATAAGCATATCTTAATAATTTTATTGGGTGAACGAGATTCGGTTCTATTCAGGCAGCGGTTCTTAACATGTGCCTCAGGAATGAATGGAGGTTTTCGACCTTCAAGTAGCATTGTTAGATTTCAACAAAGTGAAATGAGAAAATTTCGGATATCTTTTCAAACTTTGTATTTCAAGTTCTTGTAACTGAGAAATATTATAACTTTAGCGAAACTTCTAATGATTTGCTTGGAATCGCGGCAAATACATTTTTTTCTATATATTTTCTTTTCAATCTTTTGAATTCATACAAATAAATAAAAGTTTTTTTAACCATGTCCGCTTGGAATATGAAATATATAAATTCCCACAATGTGAAGACTTTGATAGATTACTGAAGGATTAATAATTATAAAATATTTACATTATTAATCAAAATATTAAGCATTCAGGCTCATATTTTTTATAACTTATTGAATTTTAATCAGAAATCAGTCATGTGTCCAAACTTATGCTTATTGGCTTAGATACTGATACGACTGATTATGTATCATTCAAGTTAAAGCTTCTACTAAAAAATTTTTAGAAATTTTAAAAGCAAATTATGCTTAATTGTATTTTTCATTTTATTTTATTGTGTGTCACTTCTAGACACCAAAAGACTGCGAATTTATTTTCACTCCTTCAGGTAAAATAGCTTGTTTCCGTATAAAAATACATTTGATGTTTAATTCATCGTGTCTGTTTAAAAAAATATCATCATAGTTGTGACGTCTAATGCATATTTAATTTAACTCTTTTCATTTGTTCTGAAAATTCACAATGTTTATTATCCATAGTATTTATCGGCATCATACATCTACATCGGCAGAAATCTTATCAAAGTATTTAATATAAGATTTTCATTATACGTAATGATTCCATTCTCATAATAATTGAGGTACTTTTCTTAAGCAACCCTTTTCCTTATAATATCTTTTCTTCTGGTAAATGATATATTTTTTTAAAAGTGGCAAGCGAATTTCTTATCATTGAATACTTACTAAAAGAAACTTCAGATTTGTTCCATAATCAAGTAAAAAAAAATACTTGCATATACATAAATGTATTTTTGATATAGTATGCTAATATATTTTCACTTTTTATATTTATTTATACCATCTAGAATTAACGTTATCAATCCATAGATAATTCATTATCTTCAATTACACTATTTTTTACTCATTTGTTAATTTACAAATATAATAAAAATCAGTGAGTTTACCATATTACAAAATTTTACAAGGCTTCATATTTTTTCATTCTAGGTATCCAATTTTAGCTGCCGATATCAAGTCGCATTATGAAGGCATAGAAATAATTTTCTAACCACTCGAATTATCCAGGATGCTATCACCGATATAAAATAATATTAACTTCCATCTGTGCACAATTTAAGCATAGTTATTACGATTTAATCGTGTCGATAATATACTGATGCCAAGTAACAAAATAGCTATGGCTATAAAAAGCTTCTTCTTTCTCTTAAAAAGCTTTTGTAGCTACCAACACAGCAGGTAAAAAAATCATTTTTGTAATATATCTGTTCGAAACTTAAAATATATGGCAAAGCAAATATTATGAAAAATTATTTTCTTAACTGTTTTTCATGAAACATGCTGGTTAACCTGTAAGTACTTTAGTTCATTTTGAAGTAATTTTGTTCAATTTATTTTAACGCACGACCTACAGATTGTCGTGCACACTCTTACTAACTTTGTCAACGAGGATGCCAATAATAATATACATAATCTAAGAAAGAAAAAAGTGAACTTTAAACAAAATAATTTAATTTTATCATTACACAAAAAATAAACTTTGAGAATTTCTGTATGAAACTCTTTTGAACTTTGTGTATTTTCATTGAATAAAAATCTCTTAAAATTTTCAGGCAGAAGAAAACGATTCAATCTTTTAATGTATTGAGTAATAGCTTTAAGTTTATACCGGTACATTTAATTCTCTATTGTGTTCCTATAATTAATTAATTTATTGTATTTTAATTTCAATCCAATTGAAACATTATAATTTTAAAGCCAGAATAATACATTTGATAATAGATATCTTAACGATGAAAAATACCACTATAAATTATTTTAGCTCTTCAGATTAAAATCATTGTGCAACATAAAAATGGTTTTTAATACAACTAAAATTGAGTAATTAATAGCTGTAGTCTATTTGTATCTCGTTTTAAAATATATATAAATGTTATCATTGTGTAAGTATAAAATCCATATTGATCTTGACAGTGAAATAAAAATCTAAACATTATCAAAAAAAAGCTTGTACATTGTCATTTAAAATAATTATTCGAACTTGAAAATTCTGATAGTTTATTGTAGTTTGAGGCTTAGCCTACACGTTGTTTTGAAAACTGAAGTCAACGGAAACAGTAGCGACGTTAGTTAGACGGTAAAACTGGTGACAACTAATCGAGTGAGTACTTGAGATGCGAGCCAGTTTGAAAATTTTAAATCTACGCGTCAGCTGTTTTTGATATAACACCTGATTCCATGCGGAGTTAGGAGTATTTCACATACAAGATTTATAAGTTTCGTTATATTTGTAAATATAAACATACAAAATAGATCAATACTTCACAATTCCACTAGATAAATACTAAAAAAATCTCTCAATATGTAAGTATTTTCAACGCGAACATGGATACTCTTACTTTTAAGGACCTCACATCTTGAAATTTTACGGGAACCTGTTTTAACGTTATTTTTTAGCAAATAATTGAAACTATCTTTATCAAATATTCGTAACTTTATTGAATTTGTTTTTAGACAGGGATTCGTGGCATACAGCGAATGATATATTAATATAATTTTGAAGTGATCGTCTACACACTGTTAAGATACATATCTAATTAGAGCGGACATGATGAGATAAAAGAATTATATTTAGCTATCGTGTATTTATGATCATCTATTGAATTAACATGTTTTTTCAAATATTTTTTTTTTGTTTATTAGTACACCTTATACACGAGAGTCTCTAACGTAATGCTACGAATGTCAATATTCGTAACATGTAGTCATAATTTTAATCATGATCAAGTTTTCGTCGAATTCTACAACCTTATTAACCGCCGATAGCTTTTGCTAAGCTGGATTTGTGCCTCTATTGTTCGAGACTTAACTGCTATGCGTATTCAAAGAGATACTGTTATCAGTAAACATTTGAAACCAACAAGATACAACGGTGTATAAGATACAATGTAATCGTATGCTACATATACGGGTGAAAAACATTTATATAATTTTATATTTATAGTTTCAACTCGAATCGTATTATTTTCTTATTTATCTTGCGATACGTATCTACTTGTCGAGTTATATTAAGTTCCTGAAGTTTGACCGCGAAAATGAAGCTTGCACTTAAAATACAGGTTGCGTTTTATGTTTATTAAAATTTTTTGGCCGCTATTTTGATTCGGCCGTATAACAATTTATTATGGAGTATTTAGGAGTATTAAAAAAGTATATTTGAACAATGGTTAAATTTTTCATAAAAATCATCACGAACGGCAAGGCACGTTTCGACTTGGCTGGTTTTATTAATATAAAGAAAAACCGATGTTGGGGCACTGAAAATTTAAAATTTTCAAACCTTTGATTATTATCCACTGGTAGTGATTGTGGATGCACCATTTGGGTCAGCGGCATTATTGGTCCATATTTCTTTACAATTACTGGTAATCATTATCGTGGCATGTTGGTAAACTCAAAATATGTCCCGAAATAAATATATTGGGCCTACAGCGCACGTGCTTTTAACGGGGCGGTGCCATAATACAAACAACCGTTTTTGCTACGATGCAAATTTTGCGAGAATATTTTCATCGGCCTGGAACGTAAAATGCACCCTATACATGAAATAATATAAATGTATAAAAGTTTCTATGAAACCATTTAAAGGGCCCGCCAATAACTCAGTATCTTTTTATACCACTGTTACTTAAATTATTCAACTTTCAAATTTGTAATAGCCAAGTATCAATTGAAAAACTGCTGTTATTAATAAATACATATTGTCGAACATTACCAAAGTTGCATCATTGATGTTTTTAACTTTGTTATTTTTTAAGTGGAGCATATACATCTTTACAGTAGAATAGAGAATCAATTCCAAGAACAGAGTACTGAGACCTACAAAATTTAAAGACAATATTTCTCAATACATCGTGAAAACAGTGCTGATTATTGAACTAATCAAAAGCTTTGGTAGTTGTTAGCACAATACACATACAAAAACACTATTGGTTTCCTAAAATGTCGTTACTAAATAAAGTTAAGAGTAAGTTACATTGAACCAGATTTAAAAAAAAAACATGGAAAAAAGAACCGCACATGCATATCGCCATGGACCATGGCCTCACAAAAAACATTCGACCAAAAGATTAGCACATTAGATCTGTATTCCCTAAGCCAGTGGTTTCCAAAATAGTGCATATGATGGTTAAAGGGATCCGTGGCATCTTAAAATTAAGTTGAAGGTCCGAGAAAGGTTTATACGTGCGAACTAAAAAAAATCACTGCTCTCTACGGAGATGGTTTATTTATATCACAAATAAAAATAAATAACAAAAAAAAGTATGCATAATTTTAAGAAAAACGAATATATATATATTGTACATACTCGTAAATACACAAACTTGTTTATAAAACATCAAATGATTAACCAATAAACTTGCAATAATATATTATTTATACTTCACTTTAACGAAGAAAAATACGAAATGTTATCTGTAGGTTTTTAAGAATAAATAACACAGTTTTTGAAAGACACTTTTTATGTAGATAGAATCGTTTGACTCGTTAAAATTATTTGCTTTTTGAAATAAAATTGTTGAGTGACATCCCGTGATATCCATCTGAGAATAACGTTTTATTTATAATGATATGAAAATATATATTTTTAGTCCGTATTTTTCGAGGGAAAATATATTTATTTTTCACATGTGTGTTTTGAATTAAAACATATTTCCAGGTATGATTGGAAGGAATTGATTGTTGCTTAAGAGCTCAATAATATGATACCGGAAAATAACATTTTAATAAAAAAGTATGTTTATATAACAGTGATTTGGAGAATATAGGTCAAAGTTTATTGGTACCCATACACTTACGGTCCGCCTGCAGTCCAGGCACTGTCAGTCCAACACAATGATTATGTAGACCACGCGTTAGTCAATTTGCGTCGAAAATTGTATACCGTCAGTCTGATCGATATGCTCATCTTACATATCATGCTCATGTGTGGCGTGCCTCAATCGTAATAATCAGTCTTGGACTACAGGCGAACTGTAAGGCACGGGTACCTACCATAAGTTAGCCGACTTATAGACAGAACTTATTACAACCTTAAAATAATATTTGTAAACACAGTGCTCCTGTAAATACTTGATTTTAAATACATCGGATAAATCAGATAAGAAATTGAAAGTAACCTCATACACTTCCGTGGTAAATGTTGTGGGCTTAAATTCCACAGATTCATACGGATTTTAAAAATCAGAA
Organism: Rhyacophila evoluta; assembly: GCA_022683975.1. Taxonomy (NCBI): domain Eukaryota; kingdom Metazoa; phylum Arthropoda; class Insecta; order Trichoptera; family Rhyacophilidae; genus Rhyacophila; species Rhyacophila evoluta. The sequence goes on from JAGVSQ010007154.1 coordinate 13,127, forward strand.
AATGCAAAACTAGATTCGTATGGGTTTTTTATTAGTTGATTCATTTGAGTTCAATTATTACTATTAAATTGTATGTTTACGAGACTCTAAACTCACATAATTTATATTTATATACATATATATTGTGGTAGTATTTTCCAAAATAAACTTATTCCACAATGTCCACATTTAGTTCAGTAGAAAAAATCGATCAAAAAAAACTGAAAAAGATATTTTGTGGTAATTTTATACAAAGAATACTTATTCAAAAAAGTTTCAATATTAACTTTTGGCATATTGTAATAAGTTTACTTTGGAAATATGTCCCTAATATGATCTTTTTCCAGAGCGGATATGGTGAAAGAAAATCATTATAAATTTTCTGCCTACTAAATACTTTTGTAATTGGCTTCAATAATTTTTTTGAGATTTTTGTATCATTATTTTACTAATATTATAAATGAAGCTTTTAAAGTTTAGTTATTTTTTTTATTAAAGAGACTTACTTGACTACATAGCTCAATTTTATTGACTGAACAATTTGGCCCTTATACATAGTCAAACAATATAGTCTTGTTTATGCCGGAATATAAAAGCGTTAATCCTATAGTTAATTTTATCTTTGCTAAGGATAATGTCCTTTTAGTACTTGTTCATAAAGGGAGTTTTGTGAGGCTTATTAAAATCAGTAGAAACTCAATTTTATAAGGGTCGCCCAACTACCATTCTTGTTTAAAGAGCAATGCTTACGCAGCAAAAGGTACTGATATAGTCAGACGACGGTAAAAAGTGGCGTGATAAATTATTCTCAATCATGCTGAATATTTAATTTTTAAACCTTTTTATACCATGTTCTCTCCAAAGGTGAAAGCTATGGACCACTGATTTGTGAAATTTGCCACTCCAAAAGTGTCGTATCTACATTTTTACGTTGTAAATATTAAATTTATTTACTCAACAGATTGTTTCACAATAATTAGTTGAAAGCTAATGCTTTCTATCCAACAGGATGTCTAGTCTTGCATATATATATTTTTAAATCCCAATATGGAGGACTGGAAAACACCTTCAAACCAAAACTCCGATTTTACCTAACTTTTCAATTACTAAAGAAACATTTAAAACTTGTAATTTTTGTACATGATGTGCACTACTATAAGCTCCGTCAGTATCGAAAGTGGAACGTCTGAAACTCCATAGTATAAAAATATCCACATCAGATACGGAATGAAATTAAAAGATTTTTCAAATTACTAAATGTACATGTATATGTATAGTTGATTTGTATCCTTATTTATGTCCATTATGTGGAACATATAACCATTAAATACCTTCAGGTCTCTTTGTCATTCACCTGCTATTTTGGAGTCCTTAAATACGCTGAATAAATAAGGAATCCCTCGAGTTGAAAGAAGTGAAAAAACAGTATTGAAACTTTAAGGAGGCATCCGTAGTGCGTGTCTTAACCAATTATATTATCACTGTATGATTTTTAATATATATTAATATGGTGCCATTTTGTTCTGTTATCTTGGAGATACTCACGAAGTAAACCTCCTTAAGTATTCGAAGCAACCATATGTTTACGAAATGATAAATGGGATTTTTCAACTTTCGTCTTTTTGTTCCATGATTAATAACCATATACTGGTCACTTATTTAATCCTCATAAGACCAGGGTATATTAAATTGAAATATTGTCTCAGCATTTATAATACAATTATTCGAATTAAAATACAAAATTCTTATTGTCAACGATTACGTTATTTAAACATTTATCTGAATAAATCTGAAGCACACTATTTATAAATTTAGTTATAAATATGTTGCCATAGTAGATGATGGTATTATAGTAAGTAAAAGGAAGATCACTTTTCATAACTCGTGGTTAATTAAGCCATAAATGATTTTTCATATACTGAAAGTTCTAAATGGAGCTTTACAACTATTGGTTTCAATCATTTATACAAAACTATATTAAAATTATTCTCACATTTTAATTATCCACGTGTTTACGTACGACAGTGAGCTTTTAATTATCTAGTTATATTTCGAAGACTTCCAGCGTAACATTTAAATGATCCAGTATAAAATACAATCACAGGCTTTAAAATTCGGTAGGTACACCCCATCAAAAGCCTTTAAGGTAAGTACCCACTCTTAATAACATTACTAATTCCCTTATCGTATATTTATACGAAAATAACCATTATTCATTTATCTATCCTAAATAATTACATAGAATCTCTCAAAGCTTTGATGATTTTATAATGGAACAAAATTAAAGTTTAAATAATAATTATGGATCTCTCGATTATAATTAATTTACTACCTATAATTGTAAATCGACGAATTTTACATTACTTAAAAAGTGTAAAATCTTAAAAATATAATTTTAAAACGTTGATTTTTAATAATTTTTTTATTAAATGGCTATTTTCACCAATGATATTTACTAATTTAATACGATAAATAGTAAGTTACAATAGGATTTATTGG
>JAGVSQ010007155.1:0-15604 GCA_022683975.1 Rhyacophila evoluta
GCTAACAGTGATCTCACATATGGAAGTTTACCAGTTTTAAATAATTCAGAAAAAAGACAATAGTTTGATATTTGTCATGATTCATAATAAATATACCCCAATAAGAAATGAAACGAAATTTATTAACTAGCATAGTAACATTCGAAAACGGAACCAAAACACAAAAATTCTTCCATTTGTCTAGCTATTTTCTTCAACATAATTTTTTTTTTACATTCTAGCTGTTTTGGTGTAAATCAATTCACATCGTGATTATTACTATGGTCTGTTAATGAAGAACTTTTCTTAATTATGCATTCTGTATTCTTATTATGTTGATGTATGTATTTGTGTTATGTTGTTCTGTATTTAAAAAAATGAATTACTCACAGTACTTAAAACTAAATAGTATTGTCACAAAAATACCTTACGCACTTTTTAACTTCATCATAATTTAATTGCATGGTGACCCAAGTCTTGGAAGTACCTTGAAGTATATTGACTTTCGATTTCAAATATTCGTGATATAATTTAGTGACAAAGCAAGTGGATGAACACACTTAGTTGTAATATATTGACTGAGCTTTTTAAAATAAAAATTGTACAGTATTTGAAAATCTAGTAAACGAAAACGTCTCTTCTCGTCAAGGCTTGACATAACCGTGGCTGTGTCAGAATATGAACCCATGTATCGAAAGCGTACCAAAGTTACAAGAATCTGCTTCATGAAAACTTCTGGTACTTCAAATATCACGTTACGTGAGTTGTACAACGCTATACATCTAAGTAATTTATTAAGACACATTTAGTCAACAGTTTTAAGAACACTTCTTTGAAGTACATCGAGAATTCTCTCAATAAATAAACTAATAAAAACAAATATGTTATAGAGCTATTCCTTATTTAAAATAAATATTAGACATATAAATTTAGTCCAGTTATTATTTAATTATATCTAATTTTATATAATAATGAGTGTTTTTAAAGGTATCTCTATCTCTAACGGTTTTATATTAAGAAATATCTTGATATATAATAACCTCATCTCTTTGGAGACGGTACTGTATTATTATACTATCTAGTATCACTCCGATTGATTGCAAAGACAAACATTGTAAAAGCTAATCACTTAATGGACTAAGATACATTTTGTAGACGGTATCATTTGTGTCTGATACAAACAAGTGACTCCTGGACGAAGCAACGTGGAGACATATACACAATGTTGTACGACACACGTGTGTTTTATCTTCACATTTTGAAAGATGTGACGTTATGTGTCTTAATCATTTTTGTAATAATCTTAATTTCAAATCTGAAACAAGACCTTGTTAAGCTGAATAAATACGTATAATTGTATCTTGATTTTTAGTGTCTCTATTACATACATGAAAATAGATAAAATACGTTTTTTTTAAGATAAATTAACACTGATTTGCAAGTATATCCACTCCAGTTATGGAATATATAGATCTCCGCAATGTGACAGGTGTGACCTTTTGACAGACTATTTTTCACGAAAATTGTTCGTCGGATAATTTTTCAATCTAATAGGCATCCTGACCTGCATTTTTGGATTATTAAAAAAACGCCAGATGCGGGAATCGAACCCGCATCTTCCGAATTGCTAGATGCGTAAGCTTACCCATACGCTATAGGGAAGAGAAATAGTTTTCAGTAAAATCAAAGTAACGCTTAAAAATATTTTTTAGTGTATTTATCTAAATAAAAACTAAACCATTTCCTCCTTTCGTACTATTCTCTGTATTTAAATGTTCGTTGTTGATCGATGTAATTTTTGTTTTTGACATTATGAAAATAGTTTTGAATTGTTATTTTTATCTAAATATTATCACATAATTTGATTATCAACTTAATAAGATAAACATAATTATTTAATATTAGGATATTCGAATTGCAGTGTAAAAAAGGGTTAACTGCAAAGTCTAAGGGTAAGACTTCGAAATACACTTGATCCTTTTACCATTTTCTTGATATATTTGCAACCCCTCTGTGTAAAGAAAACTTAGACATATATTACCACTTGAAAATATTTTACTCCTATTAAAAAAGGTTTTTTCGGGATTAAAGTTTTTAAAGCGAACGATTACATTGGAAAACATCGATTATGTTTTATAAAATGGCTTTCCGAAATGAAAAATGAATTATATTCCGCAGTAAAATAGCTTTATTTACACATTTTGTAAATCTACATAACACATGTTTACAATGAACTTTCGTATGATATATTCTGTCTTTTTATTGCAGGGATTAATAATGGAGTTACACAAAAAGAGGAATGGTTGAACATATTTTTTAATATGTCAGTAACGTATTTAAATATTTGATTTTCTTTGTGTAATACCTACATATTTTATACTTAAATGGTAATACATGTAATCATAGATGCAAAATAAAAATGTTATTAAAAATATTTTTAATTTAGTAACTGACAATAATTCTTATTTAACACTTGATGAAGTTTATTATACATATATATTTATAACCATGGCCAATGAAGCAAATGGACGTATCATGAATCCCTGTCACTAGTACTCGCTAACCTCTCGTAAAGTCTCCACATCTGTAACGCACGGGTATACTGTGGCAAAACAAATATTAGATGCTATTTTAAGTGCCAAACATATTACAGAAACAGTTTTTCGATACCATGGTTGGGTGCAAAAGAGTGTGCGTGATTCTCATTCTAGCTATCTAAGCCCTATTAATATCGCGCTTTGATGAGAAGAGACCTTCTCACTAGCTGGTACTGTCTCATTATCTTGTATCATACCTTCATCTCATAGCAATTTGCCGAAATTTGGATAGCTTGTCGAATAGACAAGTGAAGTTAAGACTTTTTTAAGACATAAGCAACACGTGACCAAGCCTGATTGGCTTTTTAAGCTTCACTTTAATATCGAAAAGTTTAATAAACTGGCACGGTATGTTTTGCTGGCATTGTGAATAAAGTCATACAATTTACACCCAATAATAAATATTCATAATTTTATTACGTATTATAAGTAACTGAAAATAAATCTAGCGTTAATTTATGTTAATAAAATATTTTTCGGCCTTTTTTCATAATCATAATATAAATATAAGTATTGGTTTATATACTCGTACGTCTCCTGCTTACTTCTGAGAAGGTGAAATTAATTTTGTATATTATAAGTTACAAAATAAAATGTTTCTTTAAAAAAAAAATTCTGCGATTTAGATTTTTCATAATTTATTTTAGAACATCAATAATGTTAATATTTTATTAACTATCAACAGCATAATTTTTTTTTGAAAAAAAATCTTTTTTCTTGCGTTAAATTGGCTTGTAAATGAGGGGAAAATTATATTTTTTGTAAACATATAATTTTCAGAAAAATCCAAATGTCATATTCGGCAGTGAGGTTATTTATTTAATTTATAAACATAGGTCATAGCTTGAAAAATTTACAATAATATAACCTTAATTTATTGGACTGAAGGTTATAAATATGTAGATTATTGTAACAATATATCAGAGAAATAAGCTTAAACTCGTCTTAATTTTAAAATAATGTTTCTTGCGTGAAATTTTCAAATATCTAATTGAAAATCATTTAATTATCATGAAAAGCAAAATGTTAAGCCATGACGTTGCAAAGATTCTATAAATATAGATATAAACTTTTGGAGTAGACATTTTCAGGCTATGTAGATCCATAAGGTACACTTTAAAACGGGATGTGGAAAGCTTTTAAAAGAGGTTTATAGTACTCTACAGTATTTTAGGTTCTCAAAATACCGATATTTTCTTAAATAACACTGTGAGCTTAGTACATTTTAAATATATTTTTTAAGTTATTTTATAATCAAAGCTATTTTTACCAGCGATAGCAATAAATAATATTACCAACACAGACTTGGTGTTTTTTTAACGTCTAACCAAATATTTACAAAATATTTAGTCAACGCTTAGAAAAACATTGGCGATCGGTCACAAAATGAAATACGCGGCGCCCTCCAAAATGCTAACGCTCTCTCTAAATGCCGAAACAAATTGCCTCAAAGCGTGACGTAATTAAATTTCACAATATTTGACTCGCTCCGGTCCTGTGATTTATAGGATTGGTAAAGAGGCTAGAATTGGTGCGACAAATTTATGGTTTTAAATTAATGTGGAAAAAACAGATTATTTTTTTTCAAAGGACTAAACGTCGCTTTCCGCTCTGTATTGAAGAATTTTTAACATAAATAATCGAAAAAAATCTATAGGCACTAATATTTTATAACTAAAAATAAGCCGTTATTATTTTTATGATTGATACAGTATATAATACATTTCTCTGTGTGTATATCATATAATAATCATAAAAGTGGTGTAAGAAATGTTAAAATAACGGTGAAAATAGAGAGGCAACATTCCAAGACAAACATCCTTTATATGCTAAGCTACTGTATCTACCCGCTCAAAATGCTCCCTCTTTTCATATCTGAGACGTAATAAAATCAATCAAATGAATGATTGACGCTACTCAAAATACATATTAACATTATCCGATACATTCACACACGTGTCGATTCTAGATTTAATACAAAATAATTATTTCTTTTGATGGAAATCAATGTTTTTTTCCATAATGGTATTTTTGAAATAACATGTGTTTTTGATGAGTAATAGATAATGTGTAAACGCTGTCATTTTATTTTGAGAAATAACGAGTATAAAAAAAGCTTACAATATTTTACAACTATTTCAAGTGTCAACATAGACATAAATGTACAAATAAGGACATTGATATGGGAATAGGCAAGCATGGTAAGCAAATGAGAGAGATACTCGATACTTTTATTGTATATATTTGGTTTATTTTTATTTAAATTTTAATCTAGACATCTCGTATTTTAAATAGACGGTATACAGCACACTGCAGAATATAAATATCTGCCAGGGTGCGTATTCTCTTCTAGTATTGTTTATACTCCAAAATTTCATTCGAAGTAACAACATATTAATGTAGTGTAATAAATCCAGAGCTTTTTCATAAATCGTAAGCTTTAAGCGCTATGTAAGCCCGTTAAGGTTCCTAGCCACATAAAAGCTTTTACGGCGCATCACGCAGCTTTCGACCAATTCAATTCACAGGCGTAGAGCAGGCAGGGGAGGTTTTGGCCCCCTTGCGGTTCGAACAGGACTATGTGACAAGGGGTCATGCCCAAGGTGTCAGTAAAAAATCCCTGTCGCACGAAACCCAGACGTTGAAATGATTTACATCCCCAAAGTTTTGATGTCAAGAGTTTGGCCAAATGTTAAATTATCGTACAATTAACCAAATCGAATGATCAAATAATTTATCATCATGTTTGAAATTTATTTTCTTATTTAACATGTTGAAAACATTTAACACTCGTCTTAATGTCCCTTTAGCTACGTCCATTACTACTAAGTGTCCAGTAAACTTTTAATTTGCTAGATTTCATCATTCTAACTAGCGATAAAAATTATCTTTTCATGTATTAAAAGTCAAATAATATAGGATAAGTGAAAAAAATGCAAAAAATCAAAGGAAAACAAAAGAGACGACACATTCTTACGATTATCCTTTACTGATTGATCTAACCACTTTGAATAATCCCTTCCTACAGCACTGAGACGCAATGACGTCATTCATATTAGTAATAGACGTGACATACAACGTAATTTGATACGTACATCTTCACGCCACTTCTAAATTTGGTACGAAATAATTATTTCCGTTGATATTGACCGGTATTTAAATTTCGTTATAGCATCATTTAAATCATAAAGGTTTTACAAGGAGTGCATATAATGTATAGACCTTGAAATTAGTATATACATATTGGAGAACAGTTGATGTTCTCGATCTCTCATATCCTCATCAACGGAACAGAAATCCAAATTAGTCAGATTTGCAGAATTTTTATTAAGCTACGCATAAATCAAAAACAATGCGTGGCACAAATACATAATTATTTCTCATTGGTTTTAAGCTGCAGTATGAAAACACGCGTTAAATTAATTGGTTGGTTAGAGATATGGATGGTATCCATTAGATTAATACACCCATTAGAAAAAAAGTCTTAGAATATAAATTGATACCATATATTTTGAAGTCTGTTAAACGGATTATTATTGTGTACGATGAAATCATATTATATAACATAAGAAGATTTTGAAATACAGATATGCTGTGGGAAAGCGAAAAATAGTTTGATTTATATATATAAAACTTAGTTATAAGGATTGACAGTTTATTATAACTACATCATGAGACGTATCTTCGATAGCCAAGAGGTTAGTGTGAGTGATTTGGAGCTAAGCATTGCAGATTTGATAGATCGTAGCCGTATACGTGTATGTAATTTGAAAATACATTTAAATACATTGATTTTGCGATGATAATTAGATCAGAGAACAAATCCATTGGTACGTACGTAAACATTTTGAACTATAAGACTGACATGCGTGATCTTCTGTGCAAGTACGTACGCAATTTCATTTTAAAGAAACGCATAATGAAACTTAATATGTATTTTTTAATTTTAATATTTCTTTGTTGTTAATTCTTTAAAGGAAATAAGAATGAAAAATATCAGAAATCTCATATATTGTACAGTTTTAATTCAGCTAAATATGTACTTAATGAAATCTCCGAAGAAAATCTTCAACGATAATTGCTCGAAGTCAAAATAACATACTGTAATATCTGAAAATTCGATATAAAAAGCTTCGTTTTCCATCATTTTATTTCGTTTCCCTTCTGTTTATATTGTTTTTTTTCCTCTCTTTATTTTTATGTCGTCCAATAATAGGTTAGGGCCCAGTAATAATCTGAAAGAATGAGACAAATGAAATATAAGCCAATACAGTTATACGGGGCCTATCGGATTTTCAGTTAGGAGAAATGAACCGATCGCCATAAAAATATCTTTATTTTTCGCTAAAATGGAAAAAAATATTATACAAGAACATTAGCGAGTAAAGAAAAGAGTTTTTTTCTCTCTTTTTCACGACATATTTTCTTTCTTAAGGCTGGCTCGGACTATGCCGTAGTTTGTTGAGTGGCGACTGATTTACCGCGTTTTTGCTCAAATAAGAATTGCTCTAAAATAAGAGCTACTATGATTTCAATGGGAGGTTTTAATATAAGCTATACTCCAAAGACCAAGTAAAAAATACGATAAAAACTCAGTTTGATAAGATTGAAAACAATGTCCAAGATGGAGAAAGTCATTGGTTGATGACTTTGATAGTTCTAAGTGCCATATCTTAAATATAACTGCCATAGATAAGACTGCAGTATTTATGGTCTAAGATTCGACAATGACAGTGAATAGAAATTTCCGCCAAAATTAATAAAATTTCACAATTTACTTGCATTTTGGCGATCCATCTTGATGGAACAAAAATACAATCACTAATCATCACACAAAAAAGAAAAAAATAGAACGAGTATCAGGCATGCATGTTCTAAAAACGAAAAAAAACATACGAACGACAATTTTTTTTTATGATATAATTTTTTTATTTATGCATGTTATTTACTGTGCTATCAAATATGTATTTTTCCAATTATTTCCCTTTAGACCAAAACTTCAGACTTTGTTTTGTGTTTTTGGAGTTTTTCGAATCATTAAATAAGGTTTACCCCAAAAATAAGTCCCAGTGCGTTTTCTGGGTGCAGATTTAATAAAAAACTGTCTCTTATATTTGAAAAAACACGGCCATTACAAGACAATGCTGTAATAGCAGGAAAGTATCCGAACACAGTACATTAATGAGTGACGTGTCGAGATAAACGGAGTACAGTGGAAAACAATAAAAATAAATGGTCGCTTTAACAAGTCGGTATTTTTGCAACAACTAATAAAAATAACCTATTCAGGCATATCTCGCTGCTTGTTTACTATTTGGTAAGAGGTAAAGATGGTCACCAATTGACCGACAAATTAGATCAAAGTTTATTGAATCGACCAAATGATTTTACTAATGAGCGACTAAGTTTGCCTATCAAAAAAAAAAAAAATACTCTCAACTCGATCAAAATACTGGCGTAGTCTGAACCAGCCTTTATTTTACGTATAACGATAGAAATAATAAATGTGTAACTTTTATGGATATATGAGATATCTCTTAAGAAAGATTTCAAATAGGAAATTAAGAGATATGATATAACGATAAAATATTTTATAGTAGACATTTTTTTTGAGAGAAACGACAATAGTTAGGGTGATCTCATTCTTTAGAGTGCTAACTAATATAACTATACATATATATGAAAAGTGTGACTTCTGTAACTGTGGTTTTAAACTAACCACAGATATTAAAATCATTCCTAGGTTCAATATAACATTAGTTACTTAAAAATACTAGAATTATTAACCGTCTTTGCCTAGGATTATTTCAAACTCATTCTTAATTCATTTTTTTTTCCTTGGAACTTTATTTCAATACTTGGCTCTATACAACATTTTAAAACATCATTAGTGGTGATTTTAAACATTATTAAAAGTTAAACTACCGGCTTAGAAACGGTAGTTAAATTGACGTATGATAATTTTACGTCGCTACTGTTGACCGTATTAGAAGGAGTTCTTGTAACAAACGGACACACATACATACTTTTTATTTTATAGTAAGTATTGATAATTAGATGTCCTATTTTAATATTTAAATTTGATAACTGAAATTGTGTAGTATGCATCATTTATGTGATTTCGTGTGCCTGCTTTTAAAGAAATCCTTCAAAATATTTTTTAAATTCTTCAATTTGTTTAATGCCTATTAAAAATATACATATGTACTCCAACTGAAATCATGAAAAGTTTTTTTTTCAAAATACTCTTTAACTCTTAATAGCCGGTGGTTGGATAGTGAGTGCTGTCATATCGACCGTGGAAAGGAAAAAGGATGTATCCCTCAATTTTATTCGATAATCAGAATGTATTCATCTTAATATATTTTCTACCAAAAATATATAATTAATATTTTCGACTGATGGTGCTTGATGGCAATTGATTTTAAATTTATAGATTTATAATGTAAAATAGAATTTAAAAATATATAAGCTAAAAATGCCAAAATATAGTCTGAATTTAGCTTTTAAGTTTGAAAAAAGGATAGTCTGTAAAATAGTTCTTCCCTACCACGTGTCATCGTCACATTTGGATACAAAAAACCTTGCCCATATCCTTTTTATGAAGTTTTCTTACTTCCTCTCATCTTTTATTGATAAAACCCAACACTTAAATGCGTGTTTCAATATAGGATAAGGTCTAATGAAAATTGCTGACAATTTCTTTTTGGTTTCTTTGAGAGGGGCAGGATTTCAACTGCTTCTACAAGCTGTTAAAGTAATTATATGAATATATTATTTCACTGAAAAGAAAATACTATGATGTGTAGTAAAATTGAAAAAAAATATTTGGTTTAGTGTATAAGTAAAGGGTAAAGATAGTACCTTCATCCATTATAGAAATTGTCTATGCTACGGGATATTGTTTTATCATGAGTGATGTAGAGTTTCAAATTTAATTGAAATAATATTTAATGATGAACTTGCTGTCAGTAAATTTTTCAACCTATTGGGATTTCAGTCACGTATTTTAAAATTTACGTTTGAATAAAGCTCCGAGATTTGAACCAGTAATCTTCCGTTGCGCGTAAGATTTTCAAGTCAAGTACACGCTATATAGACTGATACTGAGACTATATAGACAAGCTGGCACCTTACCTAACTATATCTATGCACCGTACATATCTAACGGAGGTTATCAAGATTTATTTAAAACATTTTTTTTGACGATTATTAAGTAATTGAAGTAAGTATGAATGAAGGTTTCCCGGTAACTGTGAAGTTAGTTTATGCGCCTTGGAGCCGAAGATAACGAGTTCGATTCCAACGTCTGTTAAATTAAAAAAAAAAGCAAGACTAGATGCTCATTGGGTTGATCAAGTGTTTGACAATAATTTTTCATGAAAAATAAACTGTCAAGAAATGTCTTTGCATTGTGGAAATTCACATTCTCTATTTTTGGAAGGAAAATCTTCACACTGTGTATATTTTACTTCTTGGAACAAGCACGGTTTTAAGAAAAAGATAAATGAATGTTATATATTTTCAAATGAGTTAGTTTTTTTAAGGTATGTTTTATCTTCTGGTATCTTCAAATTAAATGTATAAAACGATATGTAACTGTATAATTATATGAAAAAATAAAAGATTTACTTAAATGTATCGATGAAAATATGGATTATAAACGTATCAATGAAAACAGTTTCATGCAACATCCAACTATATGATGAAAAATAATGATTTAATGCCTAAGTTTATACATATTTAAACTATTATATTATATTATTAACGTACGAGCTGCATAATAACTAGTTAATAATATTCTATATTTTAAGCTATGTCTTACTAAGTATTATATTGAATTAATTTATGAAATATTTTTACTTAGTAATATGATGTAAAAATTCAGAACTGGTCCATATAAAATCATATGATCAACGCTTCATTACCTCTGATTTTTAAAAGATTCACTCTAAACATCTCCGATAAATCAGGCTTTTGAGGAAATTTTCAAGGAAAAGGTTAGCCGATAAATTTATAAAAGAGAGTAAAATCGACGTAATTGACCGTACCTTTATTACGTCTAAATTGAGATTGAAAAGGGATTTTAGATTCCTGTTTATTAGGCAAACAGGATAATGTTAAGAAACGAAATATATATTTTATAGTAGATTTTAAATTATTCTTCTGCCATATTTGTCGTTTACGTGGAGCATATGTAGGTTTTTCATCCTTACAGATAGTGGCAGAATCTCTTAGTTCCACTGAGTATATTCTGTGGATTCTCAACAATCTTCCAGAATGCCAGAATCCTTCCGGTTGGAATATGAGATATACATGATTTAGGCTTTCTAAAAGCATTCGCAGTGAGTTTCAGCGCTACTTCGTGTTACTATGACATTGAGCTGTTTTATTTCCTTTACGTTTGAATTATTTACAAATATAGTAATATGTAAATTGAAAGATAAAAAAACTTGTCTTTTTCCTATTTATTTTTCCTGTAGGGCGTTTATTGAATTATTTTGAGCCAAAGTCAAAAAATTACATAGAAACAACATTAAAATACCTGAAGACTAAAACTAGTATTTTATTTACTCAATATGATATTAATTTAATAATTTATTTGAGAAAAATCGATATAATTGATTAGCTGGAAGCTTTTTTTTTCCTGGACGGAAATTCCGAAAACCTTTCTTTTTTTTAAACTTATAAGCTAAATTTAGACACTAATTCAACATTTTCAGCATATATACTTTTGATGGAACGCGTATCAAGCTATATGCATTCTGATTATAGAATGATATTGTTTTAAAAAAATGAGGGTAAGGTCCTTTTTCCTTTCCAAAGTCGACATTTTGATGATGATATAGATTAGTCAGAACATTATTTACGTATAACTTGGAGCTGACTAAATTTTTAGTTATATGAGTATTCAACATAATCTATTGTTATTAGCTATAACAAGCTTAATTCGGTGGCCCAAAGATAAATACACGTGTTTTGATAATGGAGAAAACGGATTCGTATCCCACATATAGGAATATTTTGAAAAATATTAATATATGGGTGGCTGGAGGTTAAACATTTGGATGACAACCAATTGTTATCAAAAACAAACAACCGAAAATAGTATTTACGTTACAAATAAACATAATAATACTCCATTTCCGAAGTAGACCTCTTTATACTATAACGATATATTATTATATACGAGTATATAGTTAGTTGTTTTAAATTGGTTTTAAGGATGTAATTTTACAGTAAAAAATGTAATGGTTATCACTTACAAAATAAATACAATAATACAATGTTATAAATAGTGAAGATAAATGGGTGTAATAATCTCTGTAAAGTAGATAGTTCATAACCGGAAGTGTAACAGGTCTTAAGGGATAAACAACGAAAGTCACGATTTCGTAATTTTTCTCGCATACGTGAAAAACTATTATTCTGGACCAGTGTCTGAAGATACCCAATCTCTCAATCTAGATAAAGTCTTCGTAGGTTGATAAATCCGGGTATTAACCACGAAAACAAAGATCTGCTTTCCTATTATTATTTTAAGTAGATATATGTAACCATATTTCTAGTTTTTTTTGAGACTTTCGTAAAACATTATTATAAAAGAATAATAGAACGGCAGTTTTCGATTTTCATTTTATGAATTCACTTCGGAAATATAACAAACAGTTGTAGTTTATAGATTAAAAAACAAAGAAAACTGTTTTTAAATTTTATAATTGAATATTTTATTATTCAGTTTACTAACAGTAAATTGAACTTGAGGATATGGTTAATTTAGAGAGTTAAAAAGGTGTGCCGTGAACCAGTATTTATGCTGTTATCAAAATTATATTGAAATTATATTAGCAGTATAAATGTGACAAGTAATATTATCTTTATCTAAATTGTATGTGGCGTATTAATAGTAGTTAAAAAATCTTCCATTATTTGTTTAAATAACAGTTGTTTTGTTTAATTTCTGAATTTAATTAAGTATGTATTACAACGTATTTTTTCTGTTTATTTATTTTTTTGCTTTTATTTACTTTTCCCGATCATAGGTTCTTTCCTTTAATAGGTTAGTACATTCTATTGATCTTACTAAGCTAGACAGATACCTGTTGGAATAAAAGACAACCAGGAGTAAGGATTTTTGAAGTCATACGCAGCACGTGTCTTAGCCAGTTACAGTTTGATTTATAGTTTATTTTTATATAATTTCCCAACAGATGGAGAATTGAGCCCACATTCCCTGGATTTATAGGAGCGCACGCTACCCTACCAACCATGCTAATTGGAGGACTCGATGCTCATTGTGTTGAAAAATTATTTTATGAAAAAAAAACGTAAAAAATATTCTATCAAGACGTGTTCACACTGATTTATAGTACTAGTTATTTTTAAAATTGGCAAGTCTTGGTGAACAACAATCTATATAAGTTATTAAATCGTCACATAATACAGGAAAGTTAAGTCACTTTGTAGAGCACACAATTTTACTTTTTGCTATCTCTTGTGTTATTGTCACATTTGTTAATACTAAAATGTGCTTAAGGTACAAAAATTGCAAAAAGTAAAACCATACTTTACAAAGTGACTTAAATCAACAAATCGAGTTACGTGTTCTTGCAATATTGACGACGAAATACAATTATATATGAATATGTATTTGATCTTATTAAAGCCTACCTCCGAATATAAAAAATCACCTGAATTTGAGAGCTGCTAAATTCAAATTTGGGACAAATTCGACAAAAGTTTTGACAATAGTTTCAGTTGTTTCAAATACATAATAAAAGCTTTAAAAATAATTAAAAAAACTGAAGCTACTTTTTCTCAACTTGAATACATATTAGCACTAATTTACAGTATTTTCACGTTAGGTTAGGTTCACGCGCAGGCTCAAGTACCGCATCTAAATTATACTTTGAAGTTAATTCAGTGTCCATTGGGCGGGTGTTGGGAAGCATTGGAGCTAAACGATGGGTACAACCGACGGGCAATAACTGGCCCTAAGTGCCCCTCGCTCGACGATCACTTAAAAGGGACCACTGGAGTATATCGATTTTGCTAATAAGCACATACTTTGTGCTATCCAACGTAAATATATAGATAATGGTTTTTTTTTTGTGACAATAACTTGGACCTTCTTTCAATCAGCTACGTTTAACCCATATTAAAAATACGTATTTTATATTAAAAATATACACTATGAAAATAAAATAAAGACTCTTATAGTATAAGTATTTTTCTTTCGGGTAGCTGAGAGGTTGAAAGCGTACTTCATAGTCGGAGATTTAGGGTTAAATTTTGAAAAATACAAATATGTAAAACTGGGCTGATTGGGTTTTAAAACTGGCTGACAACAAATTCTTATGAAAAAACCTGTCAACACTTATATTCACGTAGTAGGAGATTTATATACTGTATATCTGAATTAAGATTACAATTATAATTAATTTATAAAGCTCGATAAAAAGTTTTTACGTTTGACGTATTGCATTTTATTTAAAAAAATAAAGAAAAGAATCAAATAATATGAACATGGAAAGTGAATACATAACAATTCTAATAAGGTTTATACAATACTATTGTGAATGCATGTTATACTTAAACATTAATTTTTACACATCCATGTGGTTTCAAGTATTTGAAACAATAAATCATATTTCTATAATGTATATAAAAAAATATTTTGTACCTCAATAGTGGTTTCAATAGTCATGCTATTATTAAGACTGTTAAAACTTGGTCTGAGCCGAGAACATGAGTACTTTTCTGTCCTTAATGCGTTAGGTTATTATGCTTGCTTTAGCGCAGAAAGTCATGGGTTTGATTGCCATAAATGCGCTGTATAACACTGAATGCTCACTGAATGAAAAAAAACTAATAAAATCAATACCAAGATCCATATATTGGAGTATCAGAAATATTGTCATTTTAGCGGTTTTCGAAGATCATATCCGGGAAATTTGGAAGATGCATGGTAAGTTGTAATGAATAAATTGATTTTTCACCCATTCATAAAACTGAGTTGAAATATAATATCTCTTATATATATTGAGAAGTTTTCAAAAATAGTTTCAGTTGTGAAGTTGTGACTATCAAGACTCTTCAGTACTTAAGTTTCAAAAGCTTTTTTGATGAAGCTCTAATAACATTATGAAATAGTAATATGATGGATAGTTAGGATTTTAAAAAATAATTTATCATTTAAATTATTGACAGATATGTAAGAACTTTCTTTGATAGTGCCATAAAATATCATTCGAGTTCATTCAGCTTAAGTATGATGAAATGTAAATTCCAGGCAGTAAATAGCAATGCATATGAAAGTCTATGAAGTTTACTAAAATATAAACAGTCGCGAGTTATATGAGTGACTTGAGTGAATAAACATGTTTCAGGTGTATTTTTTTATAAAACAATGTTAAATATTTACGATGTCTGCTTCAAAATAATAGTCGTCATAGAGACAATATTTAATTTGACATGTTGTTTTCATATTGTGTGGCTTGTTAACAAATACTAATCACTTTTTCCTGTATTTTTTAAATTTTCATGTAACTAAAGCAGTCAAATCTCTTTTGATTATCTTATAGTACTTTGTGATATAAAAACATGTAGACTTATGTAATTGGCCATAGAAAAAATATCTCTTTCTTCTTCTTATACAATGTTTGTTTTCAAAGTGGAGCATATGAATCTACACAGTGTGAAGATACCCACTCCGAATGTGGAGTATATGGATCTCCGCAATCTGAAAACGTCTTAATATATTATTTTTCATGAGAATTGTTTGTAAGACAATTGCTTACCCCAGTAGGCATCCAGTCTTGCATTTTCGGATTATTGAAAATCCAACAGACGTAGGAATTGAACCCGCATTTCCCGGACACACGCTCACCTCTACTCAACCGGTGATACATAAATAGGGATAGAGAAAATAAAATTAAAAATAAAATTAATACCACGTTCGCTCGCAAAGTGGAGCATATGGAATCCACACAGTGTGAAGAAATCCACTCTGAAAGTGGAGTATATGG
>JAGVSQ010007156.1:0-12890 GCA_022683975.1 Rhyacophila evoluta
TATAATGTAGCCTGAAGATGCCGAAAGGCGAAACCCGGGTAGCTAACAGTGATCTAACATATGGAAGTTTACCAGTTTTAAATAAATTAGAATTTAAACATAATTATGGAATACTCATAAGTTAACTTTGAAAATTTTGTTGCAATTATAATTGTTTGAAAAATAGGGCTACATATTTTTAATAGTATTTTTTATGTCTGTTTTATCCATTTTTTTATTTCCATACATTAAAATATATTAGATTTGCACTGCTGTGTCTAGTATACAGAAGAAACTATAATAAGATATATTTAAATAATGGCAGTGATATTTATATTGACACTGACAATGAGATTTAATTATTAATTTTATCTTCATACGCAAACTTAAGATTGTTGTCAATCCTTACGTGTACAATGCGTTGGGATTATGTCTAAAAATCAAAACGCATAAAAAGAATATATTTGTATTACATTTCTAGACCATCAACATATACATACTAGGTATCCGAGTGGATATAATGTAATTTATTTTTAAGTAATCATATCTTGAAAAGGGGCCCACTCGAATTTAGAAGATTAATTAATTATGCGATGGTAAAATTTGTAACGAAATCATTTTTACAATAGTCTGTACGGCGCTTGTGGATTTAAATGATTAATCGGCACAGGTGATTATTAAGGGCAAAAATAAATAAGTATTACAAATGTTTATGAATAAAGTAGAAGCACATTTCGCAAGTAGCAGTGTGATGTTTCTGAGTTTCTCAATCCGCTCAAAAGATATTTGGCGTAAGAAGTGCAGCAATATGATTTATAAGTATGCAAAAAGCTCACGCTCAACTTTACGCATCGGTTTCGTAACAGTAGAAATGACTTTAATAACGGGATTGTCAACCAGTCAGCTTTTATTACAATATTAATTCCACTTTAGACAATCTAGCACAAATATTCTCCCTATTTGTTAACTCTATATATTGAATGAACTCACAAATTGGCACAACAAACCTTAAACTTATTACTAGTAATTTATATAAAACTTAAAAAGCTCTTTAATCTTGACACACAAGTATAAAATAATTTAATTTTTTTATCTTTTCTTCTTTTAAAATTCTAGTTTGTTATTCTTTTGCCATATCTTTGGTGCTAATAATTTTAAAAAATCACTTTTATTGTCATAATGTACTTAGTATACGTATTTTATATTAATTTCAAGTCACTTACATTATTTTACGTAACTTATAATGTTATTTTATCGATTCATGATACGTATCGATGGCTCTGTAGAAGAAGCAAATATTTTTGTGATACTTACTGAACTTAAGTATACGAGTATATTCAACAAATGATATCAAATGTTAGACCAGATTAATGAAAGTGCTATGTTTTTTTCTTTTCTGTGGATAGTATTTGATATTTAACGTTAGCGAATGGCAAATTAAATTATTTGATAATTGAGTTATTATTATTGATAGAATCGCTGAATTTTCAAGCGGCATGGACTTCTGCCTCGTTGATTTTACCCATATAATTTTAATAACATTTAATTACGAGAATTAGAAACTGTATATTAAAAAATTCAACATCATTCAATATTAATAATAGTAGTTCAATACTGATGAGAGTTGCCAATACTTTCAAAACAACACAGCGCTACAACTACACGTATTAAAGCTTAAGTCTATAATTGCGTTAAGTAATAAAATAAACAGTAAAGCGCCAATTATTCGTATATAACTAATCGTTGTCATTTGTGCTACAATTTTCTAATCTTGGAAAATTCTAATGTTTTGTGTCTTGATGTTTTAGAGAAAATGTATGATTTGAAAATTACAACGCAAATACCTTTAACTTTATCAAAATTTAATGAAAAATGATAGTAAATTTTCTTTATTATTGACAACTTTATGGACTAAGCTTAATTTTTTTATAATCCGGACTTTACTGTTTCTGAATTACTTCTAATAGTTGGTGCTCTCTTGTAGTAGTGCTTAAGAGCAAAAAATACAGTTTTAACCTACCGTTGTATTTGATTTAATAAAATGTAATGGCGGTGTATTTTTATCCACCTGTATATTATGTAACAAGTAAATGCGTTAATTATTTTAGTAAATATCTGTGACAACAATATGACGGCATATCTGATATGATTTATTGGCACAATTTTTATTCTTATTTTCACAGTTCATTAATTAAGCCAAGATGAACTGCCAAGTTTATACATGTAATTACGCGAAACTACTTTGTACGATTTCAGCGTCCAATCTTCGTTGAATCATCTAAGACGTTTTTCTCTCGCTGTAATTAATAAGCCATTAATATAATTCAGAATGACAGTAATTGTCTAATAGTATTGTGAAATAGATTCCAATAACTTTACACCTGAGTAGAGGTTGGTCATTCTGCGTGCGTTATTTCTATAGTCAATTATTTGATATGAAGATTACAAATATGTAGAATCTCCACAATGTATAGCTTATATTGACAGAGTGTTTCCATCAAGGATTGGTTATTTAACGGTTGTGAAATCTAATGGGAGTCCAGTCTTGATTTTGTTTATCTAGTCACGACACTTAAATTCGTAATTTACGATACCAAAGCGCTCGGCATCAAACTATTGTAAAATGAATGTAAGATAAAAATGTTTTCATACATTTTCATTTTATTGTAAGATACTTTTTCTGAAGATTCAGATGTTTAGTCTGTAACTATTTTCAGTATTACGCTATTGTTTTTAAGTTTGTATTCGTTTATTGTCACGATTAAAAAAATACGTTTTTACGAACTATGTGATGCCACCTTTTGTTTTATGAACATTTTTAGTTACACTTTGTATTCTAAAGTCACAGATAAAGTCAATTGGTTCGACCGAGTGTCTAACCGACGTGATGTTCTCGTATTTTACTTTCAATAGTATGTGGGTATGCTTGTTCTAATAATGCATAGTAAAAATCTGTGAAAATCTAATAAGCTAAGATTAAAACTTTTCTAATTTGTTAAAAAAAAATATCATTTCTCTACAAATATTATAAATTTCAACAAAATAAGTGATTATGTTTTGTGATCACATTTTATTTTGTTAATTAAAGGAGAAAAAATAATTTCTAAGCTTCCTCACTTATAACCTGTACGCCATCTATTGTCAGTCGCTTTTTGATAAAGTGACGAAACAATATTGTTAGGTGGTCTAAATAGATATCAGAGAATCTTATCTGATAGGGCGGCCAGACGTCGACAGATCGACAAAACGTCACACCAAGACACTCAAAATACTTATGACTAAAATACAACACGAAACACACACAATGAAACGTATGTGACGAATATAATTCAGGCGATTGTTTGCAATCGAATTCCTTGACGGCCGATTTAAAATGGCGCGTCTATTGTTTTTCCCGCCTACGCTGCAGCTGTCAGGTGGGAAAGCGAATTTCCAATATGGCGGATGCATAGCAAATGGCCGCTGACGTACAGACGAATAGTCGGTGGGTGTATATGAAGAGTTTTTGTAAACTATGAAAAATGTAGTAGATACTTGTACCCCTTAAATCTTATATTATATCTGTAACAACTGAAATATAATTATTCAATTCAAATAATTTCACATTTAAAAATTTAATTAGAATATGTATACACATTGCGGCTGCAGTAAGAATAAATAAATAATAATATTAGAATTGTTAGTCGCTTCAGTTGTAACATTCCTTCGAATAGAAAAATATGTTGATTTATCTACAATAACTGTAGCAATTATTGCCTAATTGCTTTTAATTGATTAATTGATACAATCGTGAGTATATAGATTCATTCGGATAGTTCCATTTTACAATTTTTATATAAGCCTAACAAGCACGTGTGATTATCTACTCACTACTGAACTACAAAAAATATTTTATATTTACTAGTTATTGTAAAATATAATTTAAGCGAGCAAAAATAATGTATCCTATTTAGTTGTGGCAAATAATAATATGACCAAAATATTCAATTTATACTATATCAATAACGTATACGAGTATTATATTCTAAATTATCAGTAACAATTTTTTTGGCAGGTTATTTTTAACCAATATTTGGCAGAGTCGATAAAATAAGAAGTCTTTCGTGTACAAAAATTGTTTAGTCTTGATTGTTCATTCTATTTTTGATCATAATTATTTATCTGTAACTCAAAACCGTGAATGGTTTCAGCGGATGTTGTCTGAAAGTATTATTAATAGGAATACAATATCTCTGATGTCGGGTTGAATGACTAATCTTGGGAAATTCTACTTTGCATAATGCATCTTCTACTGTTGATAACTGCATAATTGATACACAATGTTTACAAACAATTTATATTTCTATTTTGAATATTTTATAAACAATAAACGATTATATTTATTTCTTGTATAATCATTTTATCGATTAGATATTCATAAACCTGTTCATGAACCAGAAAGGATAAATGTTTTGGAGATTGAAGTATGTTCGAATTCCACAATTGCGGTATTTTTGGAAATCCAAAAACATATGATTAGCTTTATGGGTCAAGCAATTGACTAATAACTCTAAATATTTTTTTATGCTTGAAAGATATACTCAACTTTCTAGAATAATCATATTAGTAATATTGTAAATAGTGTCATAAAAAAGAAACCAGTTAAATATTACATTTGTGTTCCTATAACTCATATTGTTAATAATATATAATGCGGTTTCCATCAATTTATATTATAGTAAGTTGTGCATTCATTTTACCAATCATTCCAGCACATACACTTCGAAAATTTTAAAGGTGAAACTCGATTGAGAAATAATAATATGTGTTTAAAACTATAAAAATCTAAGATAGTTTTAAGTTTACTTATAGGTTTACTTATATCTAAATTATGTTGAATATTTGGAATGTTGTTTTTGAGAAATCATAATCAATTTTAATACGATATAATATACGACTTCAAAGTTAAGAAATTTAAAATTAAAGCTAGTGATTTTTCTTAATGATATAACTTTATTAAATCTAAAGGTCAAAGGTCGATGCCGTGACAATTATGTAACCTGTTATCAGCTATTCGTTATTTTATTTTGCGTCACATGATTATTTTTTCTTTGTAGATGTAAAATAAGTAAATTAATAATAATATATTATGTTGCTCCATAAGAAATTTGATTTTGACGGCTTACGCATTATCATAAGTATGAAAACTCGGGATGAGACTTGCTGGTTTTGGTTCGGGTTTGTACAATCTAGTTATGTTTTTCTTTTTACCGTATATCATCTTGGATTGGCGCATAAATAAAACGGAGATTTCCTTATTTTGAGAATAGTTAGGGCCTTATTATTTCATGATATCGATGTCCACATGAAAAGCATAAGTTAAAACTGGCTTTGAAAATGTCTGTAAAAAGTGCTCATGATTTCACTGAAGAGGATGTTTTATTTTAAAAGAATCGATAAAAAGCATTATCTTTCGGCACCATTCATTTTCTTCTTAGTTTCAGAAAAAAATTAGTATTCTCATTATAATTTTCCACAAGAAAATCACGGTACTTGTCGATATTTTATTTAATACTTAAATGTCAAAATTCGATATCCAAAAAATGGATTTTTCTGAATATTTTTTGGTCGTATTTGCTTGGAAAGTTTTTAAAAGTACTTAAATTTTATCTAAACAATCTAACTACGCATTTGACGAAATATATTTTTTAATATAAGCTCATCTGCACCCCTAAAATAAAGTAACCATGACGTACTGAATTCTTTTTCAGACATAGATTCTGTCATGACATGTGTCAACGAACGATGCCAAAATAACTAAACTCTGTGGTCACCATTCTGTGTATTGTGAAACAGAAAGTTGCTGCATTAATTATGCGAATACAACAATTAACAACTGCACATTAAATTTAGAGATGCACTTTCGGAAGTATTGATTGCAGAATGTTCTGGCATACACATATTTAAAGGGTGGTTTGTGACTGAAAACAATTGTTTCAAATTTATCAAAACTTTTAAAAGAATAAGAAGAATATCAAGTACTCAATGTATTACACCATTTTATTTTTTTCAATTTTCTACAAGAATTAGTTTTTACAAGAATTCTTACAAGAATTAGTTTTCACAAGAATTCTTACAAGAATTAGTTTTTACAAGAATTTCTATAAGAATTAGTTGTCAGTCAACTATTTCATACACCCCTGCATCTTTGAACGTTAAAAGTTCATTGAGACGTGGAAATTTGAATCAAAAACATCCCTCTCCGAAGCGCGCACACCTCTTGTTAATTTGCTTTGTACATCGTACCGTTTATTTGAAATATGAAGCTTGAAAAACTTATCAGTATTTTTAGTTTCATAAAAAATAGTTTTTTTTTTTTTGAAAAACATACATAATACATTTGTATTAATACAAAAGTGATACAATGAAGTATGTAAAAAATATATGATTCGTCAGCATAATTATCATGAACCTTTAAGAAATAGGGTTGTCAAAAATGTCCTCATTGAAATAATTTATTTCTTTTTGAGCTAATTAGTTCTATTTTGGATATTTAATGCTCAAGAGTCTCAGGGTCAAGTACATCACGTTGATTCTAATAGAAGTAGGCTAAGTGAAGATCCAGACCTTGACCGATTTAATTTATTTTTAGTTTACTAATGATAACAATATCTATTAATTTATTTAATTACTACTTAGCAGATTTAGATTTTTAATCGTGTTTTTTGTTTGAAAAATATTATCGTTTTATTAAAAATAATGAACTTATATTTTTACTTTGGTTAACTTAAAATTATCTCTTCAGCCCTTAGTTCTCATACAAGTACTAATGTACTTTTGATTAAATATAAGTTTATTTAGAATTATATTAATTTTTAATAAAGGACATATGACAGAAAATTAAAGTCAACATCTCAATGAGTAATACAGAACATGATATGATATTTATTTTAGAACTGATTTTCAATTCCAAGGTATGTACGTGTTTTATAAAAATAACGTTTCTTCTCTCTTCTAATTGTTTTATGGTGCAATAGCATTCATTATAGACAAAATGACAATAATTGATGCCGATGACGATTTGTTTTTCCGACAGAAATCGATCTGGGCGCATTTGGCGCGCGAAAATTCCTCCGATATTGAGTGACGAATTCGCCAATGACTGTTTCGTTATGCTTATAAATATTTATTGCTTGTAGGCGACTTTGAAGGGGTACCCACTCGCCCACTCAGTTTAATCGCCAAAGCCAAAAACTCGTCAAAAATAGACATAGGGATCAGTTCGAAACCGACAACGAAACCGATACAGCGTATTTGCCTCTAGTTTTTGCGTACTATCCTTTTATTCGAAGCTGTCCAAAGAAAAAAAAACTACCCTTGAAGGCCATGGAAGTTTACTGATGCTGCAAAGCTATACGTTATATACATCAGAAGCTATCAGTAGCAAGTGTAAAATTGGAAAACTTTCACCAAAGGTTTATTCACTGGTGAAAAGTAGGTCTAATAAGGGAGTGAATTCGTTCATGGACAATATTGACAGTGAACTTAATTGACAGTTGTGTGTATATCGTCCACGTGCTATCCCTCGATTGATGGAATAACTTACGTCTTAAAAGGCGGTGAGTTACAAAATTGACAGTTCTTTGCATGATTGACAGCTAAGCACAGCTGTTTCATTGCATGTTTGACAGCTGCATACTGAGGCTGTATATCATCATCAATTTAGTTTATTTTGACAACGCTCATATATCTTCACCAGAAATCTATCCTTATTTAATTTATCATTTGCCTTCAAGTAACTTCAAATATTAGATAACAATATCTACCAGGCATTTGAAAAATTTAAAAATATATAGAATAAATCTAATATTCGACGGAAAATTGTTGAACTTTTATTTAACGAATGACAAGTAATTATAAATATTATATGAAAGTTTTTATAAATTTCAGAGTCAAATATATTTTTACGTAATAGTTGACGTTAAACAATCCATCAAGAAAAATACACAAATTCTCACAGCTGTTTTTGTAATTGCTGAATATGTGCCAGGTTCACTAATGTTGTACTACTTTGTAAAGAAATCAAGACCTGCGATCTAAATTTCACACTCCATGTCCAGGCGATAAAGCCAAGACCAAGACGGGCGCCAAATTTTTCTGACCCATTTTCTCGTCTGATTTCACCGTAGAAAATGTTTCGCGTACATATCTTCCCACCGGTTTTCTTATTTCAGAAAAAATAAATGTGAGTCAATGTTATACTGGTATTACTCATTGGTTGTTATGAGACTGATGGTTACAGCTGTACACAGTTCATACGTACATAAGCATACATATTATTTACAGTTTTAGAACATTATTCACTTAAAAATTGTTTTATTTTTATTTTCGAAGCGATAAATGAGAAAATGCGTTTTATATGTAAAATTAAAATATATTCTTACTATCCAGATACTGTATGAATGATTATATTGACATAAAATCATTATAAAAGATTTCAAATATAAATAGACTTCTCTTTTTAAACATGTCATTTAGTTTAATAATACATATAATATCAAAAGTCCATCTGAATTCCTTGTTTTTTAATTGTTGGTTGAAGATTTTACTTTTTACCTGGTGACTTTTATAAAAAGTACTCATATGAAAATTATTTAAAATTTGAGAAATTTCGCATGTTTATGTTTTGAAATATCTAATCATATTGTGAGTAGACAGATAAGTTCATATAAATATGAATAGTTAATATTATGACTTAGTTATGCATTATATAGAAACAATATGCTGAATCTAATCTGTTTTTAAATAATTTAGAATTTAAAATCAATTTCCATCAAGCAACATCAGTCAAAAATATTAATTATAATCTGTTTTTATTATAAATACAGTGAGATCTTTTAGTAAAGCTTATTGGAAGTGTTAGTCTCTTAGTAAATTTCAAATCTGAAAAAAAATTATATCTATAACTATAGTACGTAAGGAAAGTTTGTAAAATATAACTGAACGTAGGTGATCAAATCATGATAAATAGAAGACTATTTTAATGCAATTTTGTAATATTTTTATTTACAATTTCCCGAAAACGAAAAAATGCTTTCCCATTTCATCTTTATGTAACCAAAAGGTTCAGTTAGTACTTTTTTTCAGTTGAGTAGAATAAAAAATTATCTCCTACTACTGGTATGAATGAAGACATAGTATTTTTTTCTGTTGGTAGTAAAATATAAAGGATATTTTGACATTTTTCTATAATAAGATAACGTAAAAAGAAATTTTTGATTTGCTCTAGATCCATCACCCACTCATAAGTCCACAATGAATTTACAAATTTACGATCTCGAAAGTCATGTCCAGTGATTTAAGCTCACGCAAGTGTTAGCCTGTGAATTGATGATGTTATTTGGCATGCGACCAAAGTTATACTGAGGACGTGAACGGAAATGTCACGCGTTCTTGCAACGTTCTGAATCATACGGAAATACTCGACTATTTCCGGCTAAGTAAATATTATCAGACCTTTATCAAAAGCTTTCAGAATTATGAAAAATTAGTGATATATTTTTAATAAATCGTAGAATAGGCATTATTGTATCATTATATTTTAAGTATTGCTGACAATTATCGATGAAAATCCTTATAAAAATGACGCGATTAACAATTAAAGCAACATATTATATTTCGTACTTAATCCACGTATCATACTATTATAATCAGGGCCATTTTTCTACATTGATAGAGATATTTCTTAACCTCATAAATTACCGAACTTTATACGTAGTTTTCAATAACTTAATAATTATTATACCATAATTTATACTATTGTCTACACTGTCTACCAATTTAGAATCGCGATTTAATGACAGCGTATTGAATTATAATGAAACACATTATAAAGGTACACACTATATACCATTATATGATTTTCCGTAAAAAAAATTAGATTTCTTTAAATTGTGCGTGATGACATTTGATATTATCACTGTACAGTAAGCCATTATTTTTCACTATCAATTTATTTAAATTTAGAACCTAGAGTATTAAATTTATAATTAGAGTATTGAATTTATAATTAAAATTTTATGTTACCTGTCTACACTCCCACAATAATTTATATTGAATGAGCAAACGCGCGAAAGTTGAGTTATTCTAATTTCAAATACTTTTATACGAATAGCGCCACGTCAAATATTTTTCTTGAAGAAGGCAGTCTTAAATTTGAAATGAAGTTAAACATACATGTATACTTACGTAACTAAATAGACTAAATATTATAATATGTAGAGTATTATACTTATATTGCAAATATTGTTTTCAAATACTAAGAATATATTCTTAGACAAGTATGGTACATGTTGAAAACATATAAACTGACTAAAACGGAAAAATATACCGAATATTTTTAACATTGCAGTACGGATTAAAAGACACTTTTTTATATTACTATTTACAATTATTTTGAATTGTTAGCAAAAATAATAGTCTGCCCCATAGCGTAAAGATCAATTCGGGGAATGCGGGTTAGAGTCCCTAATTTGTCAGTTTTTAAAAAAATCCCAAAAAATGCAAGACTATACCCATTGCGTTGAAAATTTTTTTGAGAAATAATTTGTCAAGATGTGTCTTTTTTTATAAATTTCGGAATTGATATCTTCACACTATGTAGATCTTACACGGTACACTTTGGGGACAAGCACGGTATAAAAATAAAAATAATAATAGCAATTGCAGCCGCTGCAAAACATGTGAGATATACCATTTTATAAGTCATCGATCACTTCTTTTGAAATAAACAATTTTCTTTTAGTTTTTTTTTTTATTTTGAAATAATTCCTGGCAGCTGCGAAAAGTGCTAGTGTCAAAATATTCGGTCGTAAATAATTCATTTGGAAAATTTTGTGTCATCAGATTAATAATAATATCAAAAGATTTTTAATAGCGATTCGATTTTCAAAGTTTTTGCTTAGACTTATTTGTATAAACGGGAATTGAAATACAATTTTAAGTATCTGGTCAGCACTTTAACGATTTGATTACGTAACATCATTTAATATATTTTTTGTAATATTTTGTTATCAAAAATACAGTTAATTTCGAATATTGTACAATACAGTTATGGTCAGTTATTTTATTAGTTGGAACTCATTCACGAAAACTATACTAACGAGGTATTTGTGTAAATGAAAAATATAGATTTAATAATAATCAGACAAATAACAATAAAATAATTTATTATACATCGAAAACCATTCTATGCACATACATATATTACATATGTAGGATACTTGTATATGTGTGTCAATAGACATTAAATTTGTCAAATCTAATCTTATGAAATTTGGCATAACTAATATTTTATATTGCCACTTCAATCGCCGTAAAAATAATAATATATAGTGAACTTTTATTTGAAAATAAACGAATGTTTTGAGGTTTTAAAAGAAACTCTAAAAACAAAACAAAAATTCTGTAATAGAAAATGTCTTTTTTATATAAATAATATTAACTATTATTAATTCATACGATAATCCAAGGTAATAAATACTAAGAATTTTGTGAATGTGTTGACTCAAGTATCACTATTTTAACAGAATGGTCTCAATCAATCTCAATAGCACAAAATAATAAAAAAACATAGTACAAAATTTTAAGAATCGTAATATATTCTGTATTTTTAGCAAATATATTCATTTCTGAATTATTTAAAATCAATTTCCATCAAGCACCATCAGTCGAAAATATTAATTAAATATATTCATGGTTAATTTACCCTCTTAGTAAATTCACAATATTATACGAGAACTAACTGACTTTATTTTTGGCGTATTACAATCAGATTTTTTAAGGCTGATATTTTAATAGATCTTTTAAATCTAAATATTCGATAAAAAGTAATATTCTACTAAATTGATTTCAATATGGACATTGTATTATATACGGGATTAATTTTTTTACTAAATCTTCTAACAATTATGATTTAACTTTAACAAATTCTTTTTCTTCTTCTTATACCATGTTGGCTCTCAAAGTGGAGAAGTGACAAATATTTTTTCTGCTCAACCCAGTTCTGTATATTGGGATTTTTAAATTCCGACAAATTGGTAATCAAACCAGCATTCCCTGGATTGCTAGGCATACTACCAACTACGCTAACAAATATTATCGCTTTTATTCTAGATGAATAAATATGTAGAGAATATTATTATGATATTGTATTCAGCTGAGATTTAATTCCCATTCTCGTTGCTTAATACAAATGAATAGTTTGGATATGAGTGTGTGTCTTATTTATCATATAAATTATTTGAAAATATTACATTTTTGTAATTCAATATGTCGTAAACTATAACAGTACATTTTAAAATATTTCCTCATAGGTAAAAGCGCGAAATCTTGAAGTATTTTTCTCCGGTATGGCAACATTTTTTTTTCATTTTCACAGACTGACTTTTGTACTGTTATAAACACAGGCGAGATGCTCGGCTGTGTCGGCAAGCCGGACGCCCGTTAATATATGAAATGTTTATTCAGGGCAATCTCAAAATAACCTGAAATAAATTCTAGTCTAGCAAGCTACCGCTCGTACTTGCATTTGCGAAGATTATTTAATATTACAGCTGAGGTGAATGAATTCTATTATTCAACCGCTCCCACAAACGTATTGTTTAATCAGAGGATTTTTATCAGATTTCTTTTATTATCCCTTTATAATCAAAAATCAATGCATACAACCATACGCCTTTTATTCATTTTTTTATTTGACTCGCTACGGTTTTATAAAATAATGAAAGAGATCAGAAGGTTAAAAAATATGGAAAGATTTTATTAACTACATTTATATTTACCTTAGTATAAAAGATATTACTCAGAAGACCTGTGAAAGTAAAATTTTATTTTTATGATTTATACAATTCCAATTAAAATAGGGAATCCAT
>JAGVSQ010007157.1:0-15600 GCA_022683975.1 Rhyacophila evoluta
TGTAAGTGTATTAGTGTGTGCGAGTGTTTTGTGCTGCTAACTTCAGACATATTTCTGAAGTCGCGGACGTTTTCCTTCACTTTTACCTTTTTGTTTTATGATAATTTTTTTCTAAATATATTATATAATATTATGTTGGAAAATTGGGATATTTGTAAATCTTATGATTTTATGTAATATTTCAGGATATTATTTAGAAATCCTCCTCGCATTGGGGCCATTCTGTAAAGACCCTCTCGATGTAAAACTAAAAGGAATAACACAGTGTAATGGTGACGTGTCCGCTGACAAAATCAAAGCATGCGCCTTTCCATTGTTACTTAAATTTATACTTGTCGATGATGGACTATCTTTGAAAGTCAACAGAAGAGGTATGTTATATATACTGGCAGTATGTATGATTTTATGATTACAATCATACATTGCATATTTTCTCAGTCATTTACTATTCCACAAAATTCTTAAGATTTTGGAAGATGACTAAAAATATTAGTTTTTAAAGTTAAAGTTAGCTAATATATCATAGTATATCATTTTATACATTTGAATCAAGAAACAGCCACGCAAATGGGGTCGTCAAAAAAGGATTCATAATTTCTAATTTATACTATTTTGCAGGAGCACCCCCATTAGGTGGAGGTGAGGTACATTTTACTTGTCCTGTTAGAAGATTACTGCGCCCTCTGCAGTGGGATAATTGGGGACTTGTCAAACGGATTCGTGGAGTTGTCTATGCCCTTCGAGTGTCACCTGCTATAGCAAATCGAATGGTTGAAACGTCCAAAGGGGTAAAGATGATTGTTTAAACTATACACTACCATACCAGTCTCAGGAATAAAAATCTTTTAAACAAAATAACACTTGTTTTTAACCATATCATACTACCAACTCTGTGTTTGCATATGCCTGGTATTTTGTTCTTAATATTCTTTATATTTTCTTTTATGAGAGGATGATTAACTCTTATATTTGTTTGCATTCAGGTTATGTTAAAGTTCCTCCCGGATGTATACATTAACACCGATCAATGTCGTGGAGCAGCTGCAGGCAAGAGTCCTGGTTATGGTATCAGTCTAACCGCAGAAACTAACTCAGGAACATTTTATTGCAATGAAGAGGTAAGATAACTATTACATTAGACGGAAAATATTTCAATTCTAATCTCAATATTCGCTTCTATCAAATTAACTCCATTTATTTTTATGTAATGTTATAATAGTTATGATTTATATTGTACAGACATCAGCTGTACCCGGCCCTGGTGTGGAAAATTCGATACCAGAAGAATTGGGTGAAAAATGTGCTCTTGGTCTGCTAGATGAAATATACCGTGGAGGAACTATAGATTCGTCTTTCCAATGGATGCTTGCATTGTGGATGGCTTTAGGACAGAAAGATGTCAGCAAATGTGTTGTGAGTTATCTATCTATAACAGCACATGACCACTATATTTTTTAAGACGTTGTGCGTTTGATAAATAAAATAATCTACATCATTTATCATATGGCAAGCAACTATGTCAATTCAGAAGATTTTTTATTTTTCATCTTGTTTTAATTGGATTAAAGCTTTGGTTTTATAGGTTTCTATAGTGACCATTCAATCTTTACTGAATAATTACTGCATGAAAGTTTCCTTATTAACACTTTCATTCAAAGTATCTGATTGTTTTTGATTTTTAATTTGATTTTCTATTTTATTTCGGTCTTTTAAAAACGTTGATAGTGTTGATGATTCAATGTAATGTTTTTTGGCATCATTCTTATTCTTACCAAAGTTTATTTCTTCCAATATGCCTAATTTTTATTTAAATATGAATTAACATCATTTTTATCCATTTTGAAAGCAGGTTTATACAGAATAAAAGTAGAAATTTTGAAAACACACAAAAATATTGAGAATCATGATAACACTTCCAATCGCTAGATAAGTCCCCTCTAACAATAACATAGGACTGCTGTCTACACACAATACGTCTATTTCCGACAAACCCCGAGAGACACTTATAAAGATATCGGAAATATCGTATCAAGTTGTCATCTCATTTTGGACTTTTGAATTAAATATTTCACTATAATCAAATTATTACTTCATTAAATCGAGATTTTGTGCTCATATTGTATGAACGTTTATTAGGTACAACAAAAAATAGGCGTTATACTGGCAAAGTCATTACTTCGGTATTCACTATAAAAAGATTTGACCTGTATATTATTGGATTATCAAATATGTATTACACAGATTTGTTTGTGTTTTGCAGATTGGACCATTGTCAGATTATACCATAACATTCTTGCAACACCTTCGAGAATTCTTTGGAAGCACTTTCAAACTAGAGATTGCAAAAGGGGCTGGAGATGCTACCGATGATGATGATGATGATGAACGACCACCAGGGTCCCAAAAGGTTGTGCTCACTTGCATAGGAATAGGCTATAGTAATATCAGTAAAAAAACAATGTAGTCTTGATAAATATATGAATTAAATTCTATAACAGTTATTTTAATTTACCCTACAATTTTTGCTATTTACTTCAGTTATCATGTATATTTTTCAACACTTGAATAATTATATTTTATTAAAATTTTACAATTCATTGGTAATAGTTTCATTTATTGCAGTATTATAATGTAAGATACTCTTGCCAACCATTCCAATAGATCCGTGACATCTCGCAAAATAAGTAACTCCAGGTATTTAAAGTCGTCAATATTCTTTCTATCCGTCATCGAACATGGTGACTAGTATTCATAAGAATGAAATACACATTTTATTTAAAATTACATATATTTCTCCGGAACTAGACATATGTTTAGTATTATCCGAACAGTCAAAAGTATTTTCAATTACATGCAAACATATTTCTAGTTGTAAATGAACTTTCCATTGACATTCATAATATTTATTCTATGAGTTATAAGGCACTTTATAATTTTAACTTCTTATCATACCTTGACCAGAAATTCAATATTTTTTCCATGTTGTACTCTATGGAAAATATTAAACTATTCTTTCTCAAATAAGAAATTAATTCAGGAGTAATTTAAGTAACAAATAATAATTTTTGTAAATGAAAATTTTGAATATTTCATAGTATGGTTTTGTATTAATTTGCTACAATAAGTATATTTACAATTGGAAAAAAACCATGTATACATTTGTATTATCATGTAAATACTCTTCTAGCTAACGAAATTATAATTTTATTACAATATTTCTCTTAACTTAACATAATATCATATAATATGGAGATATCACGAAACAATATAAAAATACAAAATTTACGATAAAATATAGAATATATTCTTGACTAATAGAAAAACAACATTCCATTGTATTTAAAAGAAAAATTAATATAAATACTCGTCACAATATTTTAACAAAAAACATTTATGTATTGCTATAAAGAATTGTGCTGATAAAATGTTCTAGTATTGAAGACTTTTTATATTTATGGTTTTTAATATCGATAACACATTATGTTTTTCAGTTGACGGTAACATCTCGGACATTTATAAACTTGCATACACAAACATCCCCTTTACTTCATAATAAATACAAATTAACAATGCACTTGCTTTCATGCGTCTATTTTTTCACTCATTCTATAATATTCCAGCCAAATTATACAGCAAACGTCAGTGAACTTTTTGTGAGATAATGATTCTGGTAAGCAATGTTCTGCAGTCCTCTCTCTTATTGCACTAATTGCCCAATAATAATAATGCCCACTCTACAAATTATTAGATACGATACATAATTGAAAGAATATCTTAGTCCCATTTCGAAGTGAACAATCCTACTCACAACCGAGATCTGTATGTTCTCTATCAAACTGAATGCTTCTTGAATACAACACTTTATTTGGATCTGAAGTATTGATTGTTATTAATATATTTTGATTTATGTATTCTGGTATACAATTATGCATTTCAATCTATTTATAATGTATACACCCTATTAAATATTTCTGGGTAATTAGCTTGTTTATATTACATTAACTTCATATTTTAAACATAAAAATGATACTCATATATTACAAATATAGGAATAGCACAATATTAACGGAAACATGTATTTTTTAATTATTACAAAATAAGTGATGCAAGATTGCAATATCTTATTTATTCAAACTCTGAATTCAGTAAATCCATTGTTTCCCACAAAAAGTTCACTTGCATCTGCACAACCACAAAACATACCTACTATCATTCGTACCAACATAATACTAAATCTATTCTTGACAACCTAATCCTGCTGACCAGTTGCAAATGCCTCCAACCGGGTCATAGCTAAGGCCTTTGGGGCAGGTGTACGCCCAACCAGACACTCCTCCATTCTCCATCTTAGCACAGGATATGAACATTTTACATGAATCCGGATGAGGGAAGTTTCCTTGGTCCAAACACTGAATGGAACCTAAAAAAGTAAACAATGAAATTATTAACTATTTTCAAATAATTATTTTGATTAAGTATTTGACAAATACTATAAGGAGGATGTTTTGCGCTTTCAAAATATTTTTTTCATTTATTTAAATTAAGTTATTTTAGTTATCTGCAGTTCAAAGTTTAATGTAATAATTTTTAGAAAATTTTGTTTCTATCCTACCATAAATAAAATTGTTGATACATACTCATAATATAAATTAAAGTCAATTTATAAAGTATGAGTTGAAGTATATTCACTCCTTACCTGTTCCATGAACTACGACTTTTTGTTGATTAGGATTCTTGGCAACGACTCGTACATCATCATCATCATAATATTCATAATCTACAAACTTCCTGTATGTCTTTACAACTGGATTAATTTTTTCGAATGGCTGTGGTTTTTCTGGTCTTCTTCTTAGAACTGGAGCATGTGTAGTGGCAGTGTAAACAATTCGTGGAGCCACTGTTGTGGATATTCTGCGACTCTTGCTTGGGAAAGCAAATTTATTACGTGATCGATCCGGTGTCGAGACAAAGTCTGTAATTGGATATTACACTTCATATAGTTTTGATGCAGTACTTCTAAAGATTTTAAATGCGTATAGATACTGTTTGGACACTGTCCAAAATTCAAAACTTTCATAATTCAATGATACTATCAATATATGTTTGAAATAATTTTGAGTTTAAAATCAATTCCAATTAAGTACAATCTGCCGATAATACGTAACCATATCTTACCATTTGGGCTGACAATTGGAGACGATGATGATGCCATGAGATATGCCCTGGTAAATTGTATTTCATCAATGTGTGTATCACTCTCGCCATCCAAGGCGTATGAAGGAATCGTTGGAAGTGGAGCAGAGAGCAACTGGTGAGCTGCAACAGCTACATCAGCTGATACATCTCCATTGATATCTATTAAATTAAAAATACATGAAATTATTCTTATTTCATTTCTTTTTGGTTTCTACTTTTAACAAACCATGGCAACTTCCATGTTGAAGAAGTGTAACAAGAAATATTTTTACACATTTAATGTTGAATATTTTACCTTGGATACGAATAGTCGACGTATTTGAATTCCATCATAGTTATAGGATGCAAAGCTTTGGTCGCAATGAACAGAAATGTTGACTTATACTCATTACTGATACAGTACCACGTAACATTATTTATTCTTATCATAAATATTTCATAGATATATATCTATATATATGAATATTTCACTAGCTGATTTTGATATATTATTCAACAAGCGTTGACTCAGGTTTTGATAATAAATTAGATCTGCTCAAATCACATACTTTTTTAAAAATCAATAAAGTCTCCGAGCGCGTGTACAACGAACCACAAATAAATTAAGACAATGAACAGTTTTATTTCAATTTACTGCGGTATTGACCATTTTTTATGAGAAAATGTAAGAATGTGCCCAGTGGTGTCTACTGTACTAGGCTACTAGCCTACTCTGTAGAACCCCATTTCAGTAAACCAGCTTTTTTCCCCTACCTCTTACCTAACTGAAACTATATAGAGCCCGCTATCTGTGCTCTGAGTTTCCTATTTTATCTAGGGTGGGTATTGAGAAGTTCAGTTGTTTCCCTTTCCCTCATGTTAACTATTTAATAATCCTGCTTTAATTTTTTCAATGCTAAAGGCATTTTCGAGGGGAAAACAATTAAGAAAAAACCCTTCTTCCAAATATTATCCTCAATCCTGAAATAATTTATTGGTATCGTGACATTGTTCCGCAATTATTATTCCCAGCTTGCTTCTCATGGACAGAAGAAAAAAATGAGAGGAGGATCATGATACAATCATCATTTTAGTTTATAATCGAATAAACTACACAATGTCAGTAGATACACAGATTTTTAGTAATATTTATCCAAGTAAACTTCACACGCATTATTCAGCGACAGTTACATTATAAACACAAGACAACTTATCCATAAAGACACTTCTGAAACTTCACTCTCATAGACTCCTATCGCTCTTAAGTCTTCACTAAACTAAATGACCTAAATTATAACCAATTCAAATATCTAAGTCGTTGGATAAAAAATTAAATTAAATAAATATCGACCTTCAAACTTGGATTGTCCTCTCTTATTATCGAAGATTTTTTCTTCTTGCACAAGCGTGTGATCATCCTTTATAACAGAATGATAAATCTTTTCGGTATTTATCCTGTCTACTTCCCTAACAAGTAATTGTTCAGCTGTTTCTGTAACCGATTGATTCTCTGACTGGGCCAACTGATTTGGTCTGAACCCGTTTGTCAATGGTCTCTTTTCAATTTTTATCCTCTTCTTATTAGTCACTTCTTTTTCATCTTTTGATGTTTCTTTTTCTTGCACTTGCTGAATCGATGAGTGAGGTTCTTGATCATGGTGATCTGCTAATGAAAGCAATGTTTAATTAACATTAAAATGGATTAAATTAATTTTGATTAAGTCATAAAATATTCCAGGTATTCGATCTATTAATGTTGTTTTAACAACTTACACAAGACATAAGTAACCTTAATTTTGTATTTATAGGGTACATTATCATTCATTTTCTTCTTACCTGGTGTAGTTTTTTGTTCTTGTGTTTTAGTTTCTGTTTCTGGACTTGTTTCGATGACAGTAGTTTGCTCAGGAGTAGTGGTGGCAGGTTCCGTAGTAGTCTTCAAACCACCAGTCGTCAAGATCGCAGGTCTTCGTCGGACTCCAATACGGAAATTACGTCTACTAGTTGTGTCTGGAACCTGAGTCGTAGTGGCAACAAGAGTGGATCTTGGCGTAGTTGCTGGAGAGAAGAAAGAAATTTATTTCTTGTAATATTAAACTTTGATTAGTGTTATATGGTAGGGATTACAAATTATTGATTCCATAAATTCATAGTTGAAAAAATTGATGTATTTATATAAAAACAACATCTAATTGAAATATGAAGTAAATCTACAAAATATTGTTCTATCGATTACAAAATATAATAACTAACATGAATCCCGATTTAACAAATAAATTTAAAAAAAGAATGTCTTTCTCTCTCTCACTCTGGCAGAATATTTGTCATCCAAACCGAATGTGTTGAATAATATCATTTTTGTTTTAATTGAGGTACAGATCAGTATTTTAGAATAAAAATCAACAGATGTTTACGTAACGATCTTAGCCAGAACGAACGAATTTTTATTTACAACATTAGTCGGAGAAATTACGCGGGAATTTTTCATCATTTTTCCCTTGTCATTTTTTTTTATTGGTAGTAATAAAACATTTTTATTTGAAGTTGGATTGACATAGAGAAGCGGAATAATCTTTTTTTTGAATGGGCTATACTAGTAAGCCTCAATCGGCGACCACCATAATCAAAATTATTGTCACAGATTTTTTTGTATGATATTAGTGTCCTTAGTGCGTACTTCCGCGTATTTAAAATTAATTCAAACGACGTAATGACCTAATCATTGTATCACAAGATAATTTCAACAGTGACGAGTTTATTTTAAATATTGATGGGCTGTCAATAAAATTGCATTGACCACGCTTGAGACAATGAAATTAATTAATCAACTTTTTTGGGCAACATTTTCGAGAGTTAAAAGTGACGATACATAATCAAATTGTGGATAACCCTAATAAATTATTTAGTATTTTATTCCAAAAGATTATTTTTATGACCACGTTATATGGCAGTATACATTTGCGTAACAAACAAAATATATAAATAATTATGTTTCTTTCGGAAAGGTTTTAAGATACTTTTTTTTGGTTCATTAAATCTCTATGGTTTCTCTTCTCAAAAATACTTTAAGTAGGTTTTGTAGGGTCATAAAAGTTTAATATTAACCCTGCTTCTTCAAAATAAATACATCATCAAGTTTCAACTTATTTCACTGATTACAATAGTAATAAAATTAATCACATCACGAGTTTATTTATTTATAGATGACACGCCACGTACCTAAGACGATCGTTGTTGAATTTTTTGACGTTAAATATTGCTGAAGTTTTTAAGCAGACTGATTATTTATTCCCGGTAGAATCATAAATTAACTATGGTCACTCGATCGATATTATCTATGCGTCGCGTATAAAAAATAAAAATGCCACTTTCTCCAATTATTATTACCGGTATGTCAGTATGTTGTGTATGATCTTTTATATAATCAAATCTCGAGTCACAAGTCACTAATCAATCTAGTGTCGCGTTGACACAGCGATAAAAATAATTATACAAGCAATCGTAAGTATGAAGTGTGGATCTTGCAGCAGGCAAAGCGATTGGCGGGTGACGGGGAATTTTTTTAACTCCATTCATATACTCCAGAGCTTATTTTCATTTCAATATCTTAAGAAATATTAGTGAAAACTAATATTAAATTGTTTAATTAAGTTAAATTGGTAGATCTTGTATAACGCGGTGTACAGACAGAGTGGTTTTGATATAAAGCAGTCTAGAAATTCACGTAGTAACCTCGCACAACGCTGTACTTAAGAATGCAGTTTTTTTTTACATTTTATGTTTTCAA
The DNA here is from genome assembly GCA_022683975.1 of Rhyacophila evoluta. NCBI lineage: Eukaryota > Metazoa > Arthropoda > Insecta > Trichoptera > Rhyacophilidae > Rhyacophila > Rhyacophila evoluta. Next base: position 8,963 of record JAGVSQ010007157.1, read on the forward strand.
TTTATAAACCCAGCTTGTAGAATAAATAAATGTGTAATATGCGTGAGTTTTTCCTTCCGTAAAGTGATTGAATGGACTGCTTTTTGAGATCATTTTGATATTCTAATACGTGATAGAAGATAATATCGCAATGCCTTCAAGAATTCTTGTCGCTAGCTTAAACTCTAAATCGTCCCATATCGTACCAGCACCCTGTAGTTCTGCTGAATACATTCAGTGAACCATATTTAACTCGCACCTTACTATCCCAAAAAGGTTCTGAATCCCAAAATTTTATGATTTCAATTCTAAATTCTGCTAGATCAATAAACCATCAATTGGCATTGGCTAACGTCCGGAATAGAGAAAAGACACACCAAGGTAAATGTCTTTCGTACACTAAGCTATTGTATTTAGCCACTCCCTCACTTCCCCTCTGAAACGTAATGAAATCATTCAAATGAATGATTGACGCTATTCAACACATATCACTCACTATCCGGCTTGAACATGTATACAAAATAATTATTCCTGTTAACATTGATTGAAGGTTTTTATTTCGCAATGACATCATTGAAATCATAAAGGTATTATGAGGAATGCATAAAGTATGAAATCTGCAATCAGTATATACAGGGTAGTTCGAGTCAACGGTTTTTCAGGACGCCAAAATTCAGAAGAATGAATCTATAAAAAAATTATCCACGATTTTTTTCTTTCCGAAATACAAATTCTACTACCCATTTTTTATTAAGATTCACTGTACCATCATGATAGCAAATTATAGATTTCATTGCGCGTAAAGAAAATAATTTATTGCCTAACCACTAAATAAAAATTCAAATTACTTCTAATGGATTCAGTACTGTAATTTACGTTTATCAAATTTGTATAATTTAGTATCTGATATGTGGTTGAATTTGAATAAATTTCATTATCTATGTTGAAACGGTTCATACTTTATGTGCTTATGGCAAACAAAACGTTAGATTGATTCATACGTCATTTCTATTTTAAAATATTAATTTAATGAACACATATAATTATTAATTAAAATATCAAATAATCGAAAATGTAAGCACACTTGTAATAATTGTTTTGTTGTATGTTTTTATTATTTTTAAAACTATTATAAATTTATGTCCACTTTGAACATGAAGCAAATTTGTTTCTATAGCACAGATACTATTGTCAACAGGGATGTGTTGTCTCGTTCAAAAAGTATTTCAAATAAAAATGTGCAGCTACTTTTTTGAGCACTAGGTTTTCAGTACTCAAGCACGCCACTTCTCAATTCGACCACCAATGCATAATATAATATACAGTGTACTTTCGATTATCCGTTTTAATACTGGGGAGGAGGGATCCGAATAATCGAAAAACACTGATAATCCGAACTAAGGTAAATATAAGAAATATGGATAATAATGGCCCATACCATATGGTAGATTTTCTCAGTTTAATGATTAATGAGTCTTTAAAATGTGCCCCATTAATATTTTTTACGCCGTAGTTCCAGTTTCTCGTTTTTTTGGGTCGCGCATCACTCTATCTTAAGATATCTACTTTAGTACATCTATCCAGAATTTTTTGTTCGTTATTTCTACTTTTGGACCTAGTAGGTTTTCGCCGCCTCGCGATAATAATTTTCGATCCGTGCTCTCGGAGCATTTGTATTGATTTCGCTACTTATGCCGCCCTTTACACAATGCCGCCCGATGCAGCCGCGTCTTTGCTTCATAGCACGACACGGTCCTGGATAATTTATCATTACCTAATATGTACTGTTTGTCGTCAGTTGCCATGACCAAACAAAATTACTCTACTTTAAAAATTTCCTTCCAAGTTTTAGGTTTTCTCGTTTTCATGACGTCTCGCGCTTCCCAAAATATTACTTCCTTTTAAAATGTATGATCTCTCTTATTTTAGATCTCACGTTATCTATAAATTATTACTTCCTTCTAGAATGTATGGTTCCTCGTTTTTTAGCTCTCACAAAATTTTTCATTCATTACAAAGTTTTTTAACCAGGTAAATGGGTAAATGAAGTTATTTTTGAATCGTAAAAAAAACCTTAAAATTCAATAATCTATAAAAATTATAATTGCAACATTTAGCACATATAATTCGCAAACCGGATAACCCGCACTCGGATAATCAAGAGTACACTGTGTGTCGAATTTATATATGTGATAGTAATAAGCAATTTATCTTAACTTCGAAATTTTACTTCAGTTTCAAATCATAGTTACGAGATTTGCTAATTTGGAGAACACTGTTAAATATCGAGTCGTTCTTTCTAGACAGTTTATCTCATAAATAATACACCCAAATATGTCCGCCCGTTTCTTTTTAGTATTCAATTAACTGGAATTAAACATGGTGTTTTGACATTACAATAAATTATCAGATGAAATAAAAAAGAAACTTGATCTAGTTTCTACATTTGCAACATAATTAAATGATTATTAAACCATTACAAGACATTATTCACGCAAATCAACATACAGTCTGTTCTACATATTAATTCCCACGCAGTATGTGTAACTTTAAAGCTGAATATAATTAATTATACTGCTCCAATATAATTATGTCATCCATAAACAATACCGAAAGCAAATTAATAAACTATCATGTAATAGCAATTATGACTTACCATAGAGTTGGTACAGGAATATAACAATAAAAATCAAAATTAATTCGTTGTAAATATCACAAATGTGTCCACCATCCACCCACCCGGTTTCAAGATGCATAGCTCTGATATTGAGAAATGACCTAATATATTCGACGGAAATATTCTGCTAGTTAAAATAATAATAAAAAAATCGTTGCCATAAACTGAAGTGTGCTCAAGTCAAAAATAAATTAAATATGTTTATAAAGAATCTAACCTAGTCGAGCAATTCTGCAAAGAAATAATCTTGCGTGCAATACGTTTTTTTATATAATACAATGAAATGGCAACCAGGTCGTATAGTCCGATGGGTCTAACAGCCGAGTAGACAGATCGTAGTTCTATGACTTATCTAAATGTGCCTTCCTACACCTGGTCTTGATTAAACATATCCCAGAGCTCGAATATAAAGAGGCGATCTACTTAATTTGACGGTAATTTCCCGCAAGTAAATATAAATTACCCAAAACTTAAGTTGGCAAGCATTTTGTCCCCAAAGTTTTCTCGATATTTTCGCGCAATTTCTGCAGTACCGTTTTATTTTAGTACCTTTAAAACCCACTTTTACGTCTTTATTTCCCACAAATATTTTATGGCATGCTTTGTGTTTATTAAAAAAACAAAAAGCAAAATAATTTTGTAAACAATACGAAATTATATAATAAATATAGACGTTTAAAATAATATAAATAACCACGCAACGTAAATTCATACAAAACGATAAAGGAAAATGGTCGATTAAATTATCAACAATTTCCTGCGGATATATAGTCACGTTACGAACATGTTTTGAAATAAAATAAATCACCATTTGCTTATTCTGTCATTAACTTAAGCTTTGCACGCAAGCCCTAGTTTTTTTATGCATAGCAACATTGGCATCGTACATCTCGGTTGCAATACTAATTTCCGATTTCAATAGTTTTAATAATGTAGAGAGAGTCAACACATAAAATCTACAAGACAATCGAAGATGTTGCATAATAGTGTGTGACCTGTAAGTTAAATATTTCCTTTGAAACACATTCATTGCAATCCGTCATCGAAATAATAATCAAAATGATATAACCATAATGTATTAACCGATGTTACAGTGAAAGTGTGAAGTTCAATAATGAATACGCTTACTAGCTAGTGTATGCAGTGTCTAAATAAATCATATTTTCAGTTAAAGTAGTCACACGATAATGTTGAACCTAATTTAATCGGCACCAGCCTTATGACTGTTGCCCCTTCCGACAATTTCGGCGCCCCTTTTAAGCATATATATTTTTTAAATAAGGTAAAAATTAAAAATACAGAAATTTTATATGCAAATTTATTATCGTACAGTAATGCCAATTACTATAATAATGAATTTGCACTCCATATTTTGACAACCGAGCATCTTTACGTGGCGTTAAAAGTGACTCTTTATATATTTATCGGCTGTGGAAAGGAAAAAGGACGTAACCCGTATAGAACAAATTTTACAGGAGGCACAAAAACGATAATTTGATTATTTTACGTTGAAGTGAAAATATTACATATACCCAACCTTAAAGTGCATGCAGACTAAAATTGGTGTTTTGTCTACTCAATATGATTTGGAAGATGAAGTTTTTTAAGAAAGCCAACAGAATTGACTTGATGGAAGCCATTTTTCCTGGTCACAAATTTTATAGGCCATACTTTTTTTAAACTTAAAAGCTAAATTTGGACATAAATGTGGCATTTTCAGCCTATATCCTTTTAATAGAACGTGTATTAAGTTGTCCTCGTTTTTCCTTTCCATATTCGATGTATATATCAACCTGCCTTTTATATCTTAAAATTGTCGAACGGTACTGAATTTGAATTGTAAAAACATTTCATTTATTATTTCACTTTTTCTTTTGGAAGATCGCTAATTGTGCTTCTAAGCATGCGGCGACCTGTGCAACTATCCGTGTTGCCAGTACCTCAAGCCAGTTATGAATATAATCTAACCTAACGTATAAAAAATACCATTGCACAAACTCTATTTAAGCAAAGTGATACAATTCTACGTAAAAAATACCCATGTATGTCTTAGAACCAGTGCCCGATTTTTCTGAATCACTATAATATATTCGTAATTCTCAGATTGCATCAGTCATACAGCACAATTCGAATTCAGGGACCATATCTATAGAAATATGCATTTAATAATTAGCGGTGTAAGTTTCACGTAAAACTCACAGTTAGTGCATATACTGACTAGTTAATGTGTGCATTATTGAAATTCGACACATTAACTGTAACATCAACACCATTAGTCACTACTGACAAGTAATTACAACTTGTGCAAATTCGTATATTAAATATTTTTTTCTTGAACAACAGATGATTAATCTGCTATTCATTTTAGGAGTGTATTTTTTTCTGCGTGTATTTAATGTAAGGCAATAATCTTCATACTATACATTATGCATGCGTATTTCATATTTGCATGACTCAGAGCAAGATATGACTCTATTATTATGTATGTAATAATAGTTATTTCAATATATAATGTAATATAACATATCAGACGTTCTCAATTTAGGCTCCACGAACTGATTTCAAGAATATATAAGAAAACGTCAAAATTATGAATTCTTACAGTCATGAAATGTCACGAAGAAAATATCACTCACACTAGATTATTTATTGTTCAACATTTATATACTGTTTGGTATAAGAGTTATACCTCAATATTTAATGATCAACACCGCTGCTATAAATAATGTGGCTCTTGGTCGCGACCTTATAGTACCCATACGTTTGCCCACCATTTGCAATTTCCCTCCAGTACCGCAGAATACAACTGCATCAGTTCAGGTCTTTCGACTATCCCTCGTCTCTCTGAAGAGTTTCCCTGTTGCGGAATTTCTTCATTAGTTGGATATTCCTCATCGTGTCTAGATGGCTTAATAGAGTTGCCCAAAGGTAATTTAAATAACGTGTAAATATTTCAAGTATACCCGGCACTCTCTTAATATTTCATTAATAAAAAGTCTCAATATCTTAAGCAAATGACGACTGATTGAATAGCCAAAGCTCTTACATGTTCCTATACGATGCTATTAGTATTGGGTACGCCTAGAAATACGTATATTCAAATTATCAATTTTACAGACCAGGCGATGTTAATATATTCATATTTGAATTTCATTATTATTTGTAAAAAAAGACACTCATAAAAATATTTTTTAATATTTTTATCGACATCAATTTCTACTAATTCGAAAATTTTCCGCAATACTATCCAATATTTGATATGACATAAAAGTATTAAAAATATTTAAGTTTTTAATAGACTCTGACTTCATTGTTTACGATTTTTCTTAAATTATTCAAATTTTCGGCCTTCGTATTAAATGTTCATTGCCATTAAAATTATACTTTTTAACGACAATATTTTGTAAAAAAACTACGTGTTTCATAAGAATTTCTTTTGTGACGGAAACCATTAATTTTTTATTCAAATCATTTTTATTCATAACTTCACACAATAGGACATAATTAATAAAACATGTCATGGGGTTTAACAGTTAAAACTGACTTAATTATCTATAACCTTGTTCATAATTCTTAAAAATATTATATTATATGTGTAGTTGTACAACATTATTCATCATCATATCCACTATTCGTTAGTGGGCGAGCTGGCAATCGCGTACACTTGTGAAACACTCGGTAAAGGAGGTCGTCAATTCAAATCCCGCAGATGTATGAAATTTAAAACATGCGTGACAAAATTAAATTCTCATGAGAAATAATCTGTCACCATAAGTGTTTACATTGCCGAGATTCATAACCTCTCTGAGTGGATGTGTTTTAAAAAATACCCACCACAGCACCACACACATCCGTGCATATACTAACAACCAAGTCGTAACAACTGTGTCCCACAAATAATCTTAGTTGAATGCGCGAGAGTATGAATAACTAATAAGAGTGCCCACCATCCACCCGCCCCGTCCTCACACCTGGTCTTAAT
>JAGVSQ010007158.1:0-15600 GCA_022683975.1 Rhyacophila evoluta
CATTAGTTGATCATTCAATAATGGAAGTTTCAATAGCTGTGCTCTATTGATCTCCCAAATAGATAGAACAGTTTGTGTTCCCCTGTTAAAATTAAGATAGTGTGGTATCTGGCTGTCCTAACGCTATTTATTATCAAATACAATCATGTAGCAATTGATCTTAACTCATTCATGAATATTCATCTCAATAGAGTTAGGAGCAATTTCTATTATGATGGCTTTAATTATTTGCTAATAAATGGCGTTGGAACAGTCAGAAACCGTGAAATTAGCTCAATTTTTAAAAAACGTAGTTCTTACTAAAATTATCTTAATTTTGATTATATTTTTGAATGCAAAATTCAAATTATTCGCAAATACGTTATCCTATGTGTGCGATATCCACCGTGCTGTCAGCGTGTGCTATTTGGGGCCGGACGTTGCTGGTTCAATTCCCATAGCTGAAGTTTAAATATGCAGGGTTAGATATCCGATGGGTTGAGAAATTGTCTGACAACCAATTCTCGTGAATTAAAAAACTGTGTAGATATTAGTTGAGACGGTGAACACGATGTTAACGGGCTTAAACGAGGAGTTCAATTCCCGTCAATGTAGTGCCAGTCTACAATTAGTATTATAACATGGAGCTAAACGTCTTAAATGATTGCTTTACAATTAAATTTAGTATAAATCAATAACCTGTCGAGGTACTTCTCCTCGCAGTGATGCAGATTGCTTTGGAGCAAAGTGGCGTTATTATTGTATGGTTTATTCTCGATTCCTTGCGCCATTACTCATCTTCTACCTTGCCTTTTTAGGAAAGTAATGATAAGAAATTGGTTTTTTCAGCCAACAAGTTTGTTGTTTGGTTCCACTAATTACGAATTTATTCTCTATATTTGTATGCAGATATCTATTAATTATATTGCAAAATTAATAATTAGATTTAGAGAGTGGATAATTTTGGGGATACTGACGATTTTTCGTGTATGTATCGATTGCAGACTTGCTTTATAATATAAAATTTTAATACAATAACGTTTTCTATAATTTGCGACTAAAGGCTCTATTTCAGTTTTATCTTGTAAAATTACTTTTTATAGTTTTAAAAAAAAAAAATCTGCATTATTTTGTTCTTTTTGATAAAACGGCTGCCAATTCCTGGCTGCCCACGTTGAGCATGGAGCCAGCACGGTTGATCAATCGGCTAGGCCAGTAGAAGGAAGGGGGTATCATACTATTGCGGGGGCCCGAGTGCTGCGAAACTTCCACGGCGGCGCCCTCCGCGTCTGGCTTCCCAAACTCCGGACCCGCTTCAGCAAAACTTATCCGATACCCCACCGTCCCCCACCGCCTCATAAGCCCCCTCGGCGTGACCTTGCCGGCAGTAAAACTCGACTGATTTTCAAATTCGCGGCCAGTTGATAAAAGCATTCAAGCCGACTAGTCGAGCTCATACTGTCGCGTGTGTCTCACTTCCTATCGCCGTAATCATCTGCAATCTCACTGTACCAAAGTGACTCATTTCTTTGATAACGCGTGATTCAAAATTAAATTAAATAACACCGCACAATAAATACTATCGATTTTATCATACAAGTGTAACATTGTTTATAAATAAAAACAAATCAGTGTAAACAAACTTTTAACTCGTGAATTAGTGGATTGTATTTATTTACTGTGTAATCTTTCACGCCGGTGAGTGTGATTGATAGAAGCTACACAGAACTTTGAAAATATTGCGGAGTTAATGTCGCAGTTAGTTCCTTTTACCCAGTTCTCGGTAGACCTGGACGATAATCTTATGTTCGCCACAATGTTCGACTGGAAAGCGGAAGACAAAAAGCTCGTGAGTACCTTAATCAATTCTTATCCATCACACTTCATTACTAAGCAATTATTTAACAACATTTATTTATAAGAAAATCGGTTTAAATATATTATAGAAATGTATCTATAAGACAGTGTATTAATCGTTTAGTAAATCGATATTCGGTTTTATTTTTCGATAATTTATGTTCGATTTCGAGATTGCACAACATTTTTGTAATATACTAAATTCGTATGAAATTTTTATCAACGTATTCGTTTCTTACTGCCTGTGTTGCGGTGACGAATCTGTCTTATTGATATTTTCTCGTTCATAATATGTGCAGAGGTTTGTGTTTCAACGTTGTACCAACATTTCTTATCTAAAAAGTCTAGATGTAAATTCGAGTGAGAATCCGGTTTTATACGTATTGCGTTTTTGTCTTTATATATGCGTTCTTGAAATGCGTGAAGCCGAAATATCTTTCGAATAAAATTACCAAATAATCACCATTAATTTACAGCAAATCGACAAGTTCCCCAAATTAGTCTCCTCCTGTCACATTACCGCAATGTAATAATTTATTGATAAGGACGAAATATAAGTTCTACAGATTTAAATCCCGATAACGTAACTAAAAACGCAAAGATAAATTATCAAATTGTTGAGCACTGCGAACAATACTTGAAAAAAAAATCTGTCATCTTGGTCGTTGTCGGGATCTATGCCACTCACTCCTAAGAGTGGATGTATTTAAAAAAATATTTTTTTTATTTATAAAAATAAGTCTTCTCTGTTTGATGAAGGCTTCCCCAAAATAAGCAATCTCTTGTCGTTGATTGATTGCTACCACGTATTTTAGGTGAATTGATTGGTTCGACATTTCAGTGGCATTTGTGGAAGACCTGTGCTCGTTTGGAACCACTGTATGAAAGTATATACATATTTATAACGATCGTCCACTCTCTTAGGGAACTGATAAATACTAATGCAATTTATAAACAATTATCATTTTAATACTTTTACTGTAAGAGATACTATGAAATAAGTATTTCCAAAGTGAACTAATTCCACTTTTCCAAAAAGTATTTTTTGTATAAAACAACCATTTACCATGGAAACCAGTAGAAAAAATCAATTTCAAGAATAGTAAAAACAAAAATATACATCGAAAAACATGTATGGTTATTTTCTACAAAAAATACTCGTTCAAATTGTTATCTTTTAAATTTCGACATCGTGGAATAAATTTAATTTTAAAATACTTCCCTAATATTCGTGTGGATTTAAATATCTAGAATTATTTTAATACGAAATCGTTTATGTAATGTATTAATATTTAGTTGATTTAACCGATGAGGGTCGTTAAAAATGAGATGGCAATTTTCCTAAAGAAGTGTAAGATATTAGTTAGTATGTCAACCTGATATAATATAATTTAAGCTCTGTTTATAGTCATTATTATACCGTAATTTGACAAATCCAAATAGCTTTCGTTGGAAACCTTTTCAGTCTTAGTTCTTATAGAGTAATTATTCGTTGATTGCCAGTGACAAATTCCAGGTTATTGAGACAAATAAAATAATTTCAAATTTATTTTGGGAATATTTTCAGTAACCAGCGCGCTTCTTGCATACGTCATTTTATTTATATAGACGTATATCTTGAGTGTACTCTGGAGACATCAGTTTTAGAATACTGAAGTCCGTATTGGATTACTGTCAGCTGGGAATTCACAATGCGTATTCTAACCTGAAATATACGTGACTCCGAACTGACTGCGACATTCGTTCGATACCAGTACAATTGCGTATACACTGTTCATTGATCAGTTCATTTCATCACCAATTCACGTTTGACTTTTCATATTCAAAACATGATAATCTAACATTTTATAACATTGCCATCAAAAATGTAAAATAATTAAATTTATTAATCGGTGACAGAACTGTGCTTAGTTTAATACATACCATATATTTATATCGTATTGTCGCACCTATGTCGCGGAGTGTCGAATTTTTAAAAATAATGTATTAAGCGAATGAATCAATTTACAATAAGATATATATCGATGATTTCTCCAATACGAGTATAACCGAATACAGTTGATGCAAATCATTAATTGTAATACTGTTCACAGAACTCCAATTTACATCGATATCAAATAAAGTTCTAATACTGGTTAGTTTTGTCGCTGGCCATTGCTATTGTTAAATTACCTAAGCACGCACTTTTCACTATAAGATCCTAATTTGATGGACTGGCAAAAGATCGTATGGCATGCAGCAGCCGAAGTCATAATTTATGAGTCACGATGTTTCACCAGTCCATTGAGTTTCCGCTTACGATTTTCTGCTGAAAAGGCCTCGATAAGTAAGTAAAGTCCGTAGAATTATAAACAAATGTGTAAAAAAAAAAAATTAATCTTAAGATTTCCTTGATGGTCCAGCTGTCTTAGATATTCGCCCGAACGACACTCATACGTTTTACTTTTTCAATATTTCCAGAGTTGCTAATCCCAAATATTTCTTCACTTCCGTATTATGTTTGCATAATGTTCCTGCATGTAAACAAATTAAAAGCGTTTGTGCAGCATTTTATCAATTTAATACGGCATTGTTTCCGATGTGTATATTATCGTTATAAAGTAAGGAGGATGTTATGTTTATACATTTTTTATCAACACAATTTCCTCGCTCTAATTTACCAAGCACAGAGTTCATTTGTACTGATTCATTGTTATCGCAGTACATTACTCAATATTTCAATGAATATATATATATTTTTAAATTACTTTGACAAGTAATTTATGTTTATGTTCTTTGCAAAAAAATCCACCAAATCACACTTCAAATCTGTTCGATCGTGGACTCTTCGTCTGCCCAGCTTATAATCTTTCCGTGACCATGTGTTCCAGTTCCACATTAAGATGGAACATTTTCGTTTTGCATACTTTTGAATTTCTTCCTTAATCTATTTCATTATTTCTTCGTAATAACTCTTCAAATATGTGCATGAATTGGATCTTATATCTGATATCTAATTGGTAACCAGGTGTATTAGCATGCTTTGCCACTAAAAAACTACAAAGGGACCCCTAGCCTACATGATCCTTCATATTATTTCCATGGTACTACACATTCCTGCATTATTACTCAATATTGTGGGTTATGCTTTTTTTATTGTGAATATTGTCTGAAGATCAGAAAATCGCAGTATACTCAGTCTCCTAGTGTCGTAAAGAAATTGCCTTTCTTAAAGTAGCTGACACTCATTGATTTTGCAATGCAGGTATTGAACGTAAACGGTGGAGACATCTTCGACACGCCTTCGACCAGAAGTATATGAACTCAATTCTGATTGAGATACATTTTTTAATATGCAAAATACATACAATACAATGTATTGTATGTCATATCCGTGACCCATAGTGTTGAATGAAAGGCTGAGAGATAAACTAACACAATAGCTCGCAGGAGGGCGTTCATATAACTTATAAATTGTTTCATATTTACACACTCCATTTGATAGTTGTCCTATTATACTTGACAGTAGGTAGCATAGTGTGATATAAAATCACATTACTTCGTCCTTGTACCTATTCGACGAAGTGAAAGAATTGCAATGTTGCAAGGTTAGAATCACGAATTAATAAATTACTGCTTCCTATCTATTATTATCTGGAAGCTTGCTGGCAATGACCATATTTTGAATACATTATAACCAGCTAAAATTGAAACATTAACCTCACGTGCACACAGTGTTGCATTATGTTTAATTTATAAGAGAAAATCTGAATTTGAAGGTTCTTTGATTCTTAATGCAGTTCTATAAAATATACTTATTTTATATCTAAAATATGCTTTTCAATTTGTATAAAAACATAATATTTCTATTATTAAATGCCCTTTGGGATCGCTGAGAGTTTTTTTTAAATTAGCGGTCAAAATTATCGCCATATTCAAAAAGGTAATGGACCAAAGTTACCCCATTTTTAGTGTGTTTGATCATTATTTTATTCTTCTTCAGAAAGATTCTGTAATCCCTGTTCAAATAGTGCAATAAAGTCATTGAACGGAAAACAATCAAACCTATCAAGTGTAAATATAGTGACACCTGGATGTCGAACAAAAGATCAAAGGTTAACATTGGAAGCCGAAACGAAAGGAGTTTGAACAAAGGTATTGTATTTTTTATCGGGCAAAGGGGTCAAAAACCGATATATGATTTGTTTGTTACATACGTCTCGGATGATATTGTGTGAGGTATGTTAAGAGTTTTCTACAGTGACATTGTATAATATCTCCTTCGAAGAAAACGAGTGTTCATGAAAGCTGTAACATCAGAGATTTTGATGTTGTTAAGAAAAGAAAGTCAAGAGGATTAAGTTTTTAAACTGTTATTTGTTTCGTCACTTAGATACATTTCTAAATTGGGTAGGATTTTATAATTAGAAATGGCAACACGAATAATTGATTTAGCCTTTATGGTTTAAAAATATGTAGACACAAAAATAATACTAATAATTATTACTGTAATATTTTTGTTTTGTGATTTGGAATAATTATTACCTTAGTGATTTCTTTTTGCTCATATTAACTGAATTCACGGAAAACAATTGAATAGAAACTCGTCATGAATATTGATGGACGTAAAAAAATGTTTTTGTATTATTCTTTTGCATTTAGCGACAGGTAACCCACAAAATATAATTAAAATTACAAATAAAGCTGAGATGTAAACGTATTTGTATTATTAAAATTTGTATACACGATACACACATGCTGTGGTCTGGCCTGCTTTATTGTTATGGAAACGTGGACTTCATACACGGTACATATTATAATATTAGAATGTATAAAATCTCTTCGATAAAGATTTAGAAGTCCCAAGTTGAACAAATAGAAGTGCTGAAAACTCAAACGAGAAGACAAACGGATACTTTGAGTACATCATTGAAAAATTGAGTGGTCTAATCTTTCATTCAAAAGAGAATAAAATGTCATATTGGCGCTGGTGGGAGAATGTCTTTTCTATTAAGAAACATATGTGAAAATGTTCTTTATAAATTCTGTTCCTGTGCCTGTCTTGTTGTTCTGAGTAGGTATAAAAAAATGTTACCCATCTTCCTTGGGAAACAGTTTATACATGTAAACAAGAATAAAGCATCTCGGATTTGTTCACAAATACAACGATGTTGGCAAAAATCAATGAAACGTTCACTTCGCTTAAAGCTGTATTCAGTCAATAATATAATGTGACCAGCATACAATATAATTACTTGGAGTACGGTTAATAGTATATTATATTCACTGCACACGTGCGCTGATCTGTGTGGGTGGTTAAGTTGTCTTGTGTAACCGTTGCCATGTTTTTGCGACCTATTCAAGTTTTGTCCATTCTTAAGTCTTCAGCTTTTACCACGCAAGCCCTCTTAAAATAGTCTCTTATCGTACCTACTTATATAGTGAACGCGCCTGTGTTCCAATTAGTATAAGGCTTTTTTGTGCTACCATTATTTTCAACGAATTCTGTGTTAGCCTATAATCATTTTTGAGTAGAGCTTTTCATAAGTTCTCTCATTTTGTTCTGGTGTTAATTGCTCAAGAATTTAAAGTTATCTTTGTTCACAACAAACTTTCTAGATCCAGACCCATCTCACCTTACCATAGAGATGTTTCGTTATTACACATTAGTCAAATTTAGTGATTCTTTATCAAATTTAGAAAAACATTGAATCTTACTCAGGCTATACACATAGATTGCGTCATCTTTTATCATAGTTAGCAATGTTTGTGCTTCACATATTTTTTGCTATATTCACCTGTTCAAATATAATGAAATTGAAAAACAGTGAATCCGTACAAAACACATAAGACAAGAAGATTATTCAGCATTATTCTCTATTATCTTTGCATGCTTAAAATACGATATGACATGTTTCGAAGCAATGTGAAGATAAGATGAATGTTTTGCTTATTTTTGATAAGGCAAGTTGAGATAAATTGGACTTTACACCTGAAACACACCTGCTCACAAACGATGTAACAAATTCCAACCTCAGTAAACTTAAATATGGATGCATTTGTGCTGTCGCGGAGAACTCGAAGAAGCCATCATCACCAACCAATTCATCGATGTTGTCATACTTCTCAACTTGGACTTAATTGAAGGTTTACCCTATTGTACATATTCGTGAATTTGTTAAGATTTATATAGTTTTGGTTGGCAATGCAATATAATATGCTGATGTCATTCAAAGATTACTTAGTTATCTATGCTCGATGACAGGGATATTTCTTTATCTTAATCTGTAGACTTATAACTTTTGGATTGATTTAATTTGTATACTGTACAAATAAATACGGAAACGCTTCGAAAGGATTAATTTTCTAAATTATCAAAGCTAAACTTGGACCTTGAAAATTTCTTTTATTCATCGTACTAAAACCTCCTCCGTACGCTAAGTCTTGCCAACATTCGAGTAGGAGGCCTTAATCCCCGCAATAGCATTGACCGCATTACAATCGTCGATACTGGTAGATATCAACAAATCGCTTATTCCCACCTTTTTTCAAACCCTATTACCACCATTCCATAACCAATGCCGATAGCCGAAAATCTTCTCAAAATTTAAAGCAGTCCGCAATACAATTTAAGTATTTGCAAGAATATGTATATGTATAGGTCACCGGTGAATCTGCAGCAAGTCGAATTGCCTCCGCGTGGGACTATCTGAGAACGCATTTCTTCTGGAGCAATGCGGTAATTGAAGTCAAGTGACCACTATTAATTGCTCCCTCTTGCCTGGTCGTTGGGGTCAATTAGCCGGATGCACCACTTGAACCATTATTATTGACGACTGCTTCGTTATCACAAGATATTCGTGGGCGAGGGAGGCGTCTGGTTAATCAAGTAATGAGCTGAATTGAATGTTATTACTTTCTCCCTTCTTACAGTATTTATAATTGTCCATCTTAACGTTATAGTTTGCCATATAGACTTATCAACAACGTTCATTCACTATGAATTTATCTAAACTTTAACAAAATTAGCTAGCATCGATAGTTGACTATTTGTCAAACCGTTGTATTTCGAACTGAGAAGAACTATTTGGGTACATTGAAGAAAATAAAATATGTAATTTATTTTATCATCTAAGACAAAACTTTTGAGATAGTTAAGACAGTATATTTCGTGCCGCATGAATCTCATAATGGTGCAGTTTATTGAAATATTGTGGAAGGGGTTAATATAGTGAAAATCGCCATGACGTGATTGATCTATAGCTGGCACATTCATACCCCACCTATTAAAATTCTATTTGTTGCAATATTCTACTTGCATACTTGATTAGGAATTAAGACATAGAATTGAATTTACGTGTTCTAAATTTAAAGTTAAAATTGACTGACGTCATTCCATATCATTTACTATTATATTACAATAGTTTGTTTTCGGAATTGTTTACCAAAGAAATTATCAGTAAAGTGCTCTATTTGGAAACAGAAATACGCATATTTTTATGAAACCAATAGTCCCCATTTCAGTTATCTGTTTCAATCTGTATTTAGCGCCTAAAACATAATCTGATAGCGCACATTTCCATGTAATTTGCAAGAAGCGTGCAGGCGATGACGCACGTTGTTTTCATAGGAAGATCCGATAGAAAGTTTACCACTACGGCAATAAAAAAAACTACATTATGCGCGCGCAGTCGACCGTTTATTATTTACGCGCGGGCGGCGAGAAAATTCCAAGAATCTGATGACGTCAGCGACCAGTGACGTCATCGCCGCACTAGTAAAAATGGCGTCATTCGATAAGCGCGCTTCGATCGTATACCGCTAGTCGCCGCTGCTCTAACTAATTATTCAAATTTCGAATCGATCCTCGATTATTAAATTAATATTAATCGCTCACAACTTCGTGCCTAACATCAAATTTTTATTATAAAATTTATTTACAATACAAATATAAATGAAAATTCAACATCAAAAATTAAAACGCATAAAATTATAAAATTGGGCGGATTAATTATAAGCTATTTTTTTTTATTTATTTGATCCTGAACAATTGAGTTCGCTGCAATTTTCATCGCGTTCGATTGGCAGCCTGGTTCAAGCGCAGTGTTGCATGAGGAAAATTGCGCACCAAAATTAACATTCCGAAGTGCATTATTTTTTGCAATGCGTGCATATTTTTGTAGCGCAGTTTATCCTTGTATTAAAACGTGTTCGCGGGTCAAGCGAATTCCTCAATTTACGACGGCGAAGATATGAACATACTATCGAGTTTAATGTATCAGTTTTACTGCTTTATTTTTTATCTCTATAAACTGTCATGTTGATATGATGTAGGATACAATGTAATATAAAAAAAACGCGACCATTTTAATATTTCCATTTTTTAATTATTTCAAATTTGGAATTACGGCGTCTATCTGTTTCTGGTTCCTTCCGCTTCCATGATTAATATGTCTAGTTTTATTTAGTACTGTTTAGTATGTTGTCATCAGTTTCTTTACGATTTATTCCTGGAACTATTTAGTTGTTATTACAGTAATTGTGCGAAGTTTATATTGGCCTGATTGGATAATATACACGTAGTTTACTGCAATAGTATTTGATCGCACTATCAAATTGGTGTTGCCAATTGAGAAAGATTATTTGCCTTGCACTGGAATGAGTCATAGATAACCGTTATTGTGTGTGTAGAATTGGTCAGGTGATTTGGAAAATAAAGTCATGAATCTATTTTAAAGCGGTGATGAAACTTCAAATCCAGATTTTTCATTTATTTTGCATGCTAGATACGTTAACTTTACTTTCGGCATGGATTATATTTTAAATGATGGCAACTTTCGGATCGTGAATTTTTTTGAAAATCGAACATAGGTGTTCTATTTTAAAATATGCACACTTTATTTGTTTGTATGTAATGATATAATTGGTATTGCTGTTTAAAAAATAAAAGTTACCGCTAGAAGGATATTTACGGATTCAATCAACAGAATTTTAATGAGTACCATTTTTCTGTTTGTTATAAGTATTATCCTTCGATTGTTATGTATCCATTAAAAATAAACTGTTTTCAAATGTTCACATTCTTTTCCTTAAAAGAACCAATAAACATGCTAGATAAATAGCCAGTGACGTTCCTGATAATAATAAAGAATCATTATATTTGTTGGGGATTCTCATCGATTTTCACTTAAATATTTTCTTAACTGTTGTCGGATTGGAAGTTGTACTTAAAAATATAAAAAATACTAGCATTAGATACTTAGTGTATTTTAAATTATGATCATTGCAGACGTCTGATAATAAACGATATTGTTGCATTTAAAGACAATAAATATATATTTCACCATTGAATTTACCGTTAGTGAACACATTCTTAAAGTATGTTTACATTTTTTCTGTTTTTAGGACACCACTGTGTAAAATCGTGTTTACCCTTTGTCTTGGTATTGCGCGTTATCACCGTTTCACCTGCAATAACAATTATTTAAATGCGAGATATTTTCCCATTTTTGGAAGAGGCCTATGCGTTAACGTCGTTTTAGTGCGCTCTTTAGTCATTTACATAATGTCCTTTTTGTATCGCCTGTCATTTCATTTGTAGCTATTATCTCAGGAATGTTTTAGGTATTTTCGAATTTTCCTTATCGCATAATTATTTTCGGCCCTATACAAACGTAATAATCTTCTCTGTTTTCTTTTGTTAGACAGATTTTAGTAACACATTAGAAATTAAAGAAATACAACAATTTTTAAGTAATTATTATGATTTAGTATGATTAGATTATTTAATTCAATTTTTGCTATGGGCAATTTTTTTACTAATGGCAAATTTCAAAATGATGACATGATATAAAATCATTTTTAAATTTCGAATTTAATTCGAACACTTCAAATTCGATATACGTTTTAGCGTTGTCTGCACATTTTTCGATTCACCTTTAATAGATAATGTCGAGCATTGTAAAACAGTTATTTTGTCTTCTCGTTTTGGTTTAAAACTTTTGAAGGTTTTTAGTCTTCTTCCTTGTAATTTCTTCTCTTTTGATGTCTTTGCTTACGTGCTCAAATCACTCAAAACTTCCTCTTCCTTGTCTAGTCATTATTTCCGCGTGACTCTTCTCTGAAATATTAACGCATTTATTTCTATCCACTCGGGAAAACAATTAAATGTATATATTTTAGTGGTTAAGTATCCAAATATCGACTTAATTAATACCTTCAATTCAATTTTTACAATCCCGTTTCATTTAAGCATAATTAGTACCCGCCTTAAATTTTTATTTCCCGCAATTTACGTTGGAAATATTTAAAATTCAAATCAATTTTGGATGAAATTGAAGAAATAACAACCAAGAAGATACTAGCGATAAGAACTTTGGATCAGAAACACTGGAAGATATTACAACACGGGATGCTATGATGGTTGTCAATAAATGTCCACGGAATCCATACAAAATTACATGGGTCTCGACATTAACGTGATGACATCCGAAGTTACGGATATCGATGATGTAGTGGACAGTCCACATCCACGAAAACTTATCCAACGAAGAATTATCTGGCGAAGAAGAGTCAAACTTAATCCATCAAATTCCACCAAAAATGAGGCATATTGACGTCCATAAAAGCTTCTTTACCAGCTTTAAAAATGTACAAGACGAAACTTTTTATTGATTTAAAAGATCGAAAGAGCTGTTTACCAGCACACAAATGTGTACCAAACCGATGCGTGATTATCTAAACATTTTTTTTTAACACCAAATCCATGTTTTCCTTCTAATTACGTTTTTATTGGTCCCTTCATTAGCTTAAAACGGGGTTTCACTGAACTTTGTTCTATATGCAGCAATAAGAACAAATCAGCACGTTGCAATTTTATAAATATGGATAAATCCTTATTTGAAATATTGCTGGAAAATTGCATAGGTAATTTAATATAGTTTCAAAATGCACACGTGCGCTGTTCTAAGTATCAACATTGTATGTCACCTGAGTGGATTTCAATTAGTCTTTGTTCTCATTTCTAATAATAAAAATCGACTTCCCAAACATGGCTTGATATTTCTATTATATCGGATTGTTCTTAGTGTAATCATATACTTACGGTCAGGTAAAATATAAATATTATTAAGTTATAAGTAATTTTTTTCATCGCACGTGACTATAGGCACGTAGACACGTTCCAATACTGAAGTAAAGTTAATTATCGGCTGAAATTTATTAATAAGAAGAATGCATGGTTTAATTCCATTAGTAATTTCTTAGGTAAATTGTCTCCCCGGTTAGCGTAGCTGGTAGCGTGCGCGATTAGCAATCCGGGGAATGCGGGTTCGATTCTCAATCTGTTGGATTTAAAAAATCTTAAAATACAGGAATAAATGCCCATTGGGTGTTGAGTATTTGTCTGGCAAACAATTCTCGTGAAAAATAATCTGTCAAAACGTCTTCACATTGTGAAATCCATATAGTGTGGATTATTAGTAAAATTGCAATTGCAAAAAGTGTGGGTGTCTTCCCGGTAGTCGAAAGGTTAGCATGCGTCATTCGCAGCCGTAGATTATGGGCTCGTTTCCCAAAACTGCTGGTTTTTTAAAATACAAAGATGCAGGCCTGGATGTCCAATAAGTTGAACAATTAGTTGTCAAAATAAGTATGGACAATATAGATATTCATATTATTGTAAGTGGCCATCTTCATACGGTCCATATGCTCCACTTTAGGAGTGGAAATTGTATAAAAAATTACAACTTACGTCTTGACAGCGCTAAGCCAAGTATTTAGCAACTATTGGATGAATGCAATGATTTCCAACCTTTTTGTATATCCGCCAACAGTGTTGTGCCTTCTCAATTTTCATAATTGTCTAATCTCATAAATACCATTTTTTATGTTATAAAGGACTACAAAACAGTATATCATATTTTGTATCGATATAATTCTTATACATCAAAAACTATTTAACAACACCGATTTGATTTTATTTTATATATTTTAGTAAAAGCATCGTGTCCTTCGATCAAGTCACTTCGTAAAGTATTGTTTTATTCTTTTGCAATTTTACGTATCATTGGTGCATTTACAATGAGACTTAAACCGACAAATCAAGTTACGTGTTCCTACAATATTGGCGACAATTATCTATATAAGGAAATATCTACTTGGAATATTAAAATTCAGAACTATAATGATATATTACACCTGGTTGGTTATTGTTTTGGCGAGTCCTAATGACACTAATTCTCGGAACGGATCTGCGTGTGGCCTTCTTTACTTCGTGCCGCCTCCTGCCAATTAAGAATCACCTGTAATAATGGACCGGAAACTGAAACCGTACCTACTCACCGATTTCCTCTCCGTGTAACAATAAACACACCAAACCGCAAGAATGTCGTCAGGGAAATTGCAATTTGCATTTAATAAATCGGCAAATGTTTAGCTCTGACCAAAAAGATTCAATCTGATACAGAGGTATCCACAAACTAGGTCTTGGTATATCCGTGTTGTACGTTTGAATGCAGTCAAATTCGCTTATATAAACTAAACGTAGTTAAGCAGAAGACAGCCAAGGGACATAGTAACAAACAAGAGAAAAACGCGATTGATATTTAAAGAAACAAATTAACATTTAGTATAAATTTGTCTCCCAGGTTAGCGTGCGTGATCCGGGAGAGTGCTGGTCCGATTCCCCATCTGTTAAATTTAAAAAATGCAGGAGGTTGAGTATTTGTCTGATAAACGATTACCATGTAAAATAATCTGTCAAGACGTCTTCACATTGCGAAGGTCTGTATACTCAACTTTCAGAGTAGATTTATTCACACTGTGAAGATCTATATGCTATACTTTGGGAGCGAACATGGTACTTTTTTTATATTATTAATACTTCAATATTAAATTTTAATACTTACATGGCATATACTACATCTTTCCTGATTATTAGATTGTTGAAATATGTACTACTTTAAAAAATATTGAATGTTTTGTGGGTGCTAATTAAAATTTAGCTTATAAATGCATTCATTTGTATATTAGTAACAATTTAGAGCTAAAGCTTTTAATCTAGTGTAAGGCAAAAATCATGTTTTTACACGGTAAGCATAGTTTTTAAATGTTACAAGAAACATACACACACTCACTGTTCTTCGCACATGGGCCTAACATTCTTATCTCGATTGCTGGTAAATCATACGTTATCGGCGAATGTGGTGTGTTTCGTGGCAGGCGGGGTTTATTTGTCACTATGGATCATTTTGATTTTATTAAATTTTAAACTATTGACGAGTGTTGCCATTCAAGGCAAATCATTTCTAGGATGATAGAATTAGTTCTCTTATCTATTCTATCGCTCAAATCGTGGCTATAGATCAAACCTCGTTTCCAGTGTCACCTTCAATATGTAAAAATAATATGTTTTTATTCTTAAGTAAATACCTTTATCAGTCGGGCATATGCGATTGGGCAGGATATTTTGTATAGTAAATATTTACCAGTCGATTATCTATTTACATATAACGCTAAGTGTTTAAAAGTAAATAAAGAATCGGTGAAAGGCGCAGGTAGAAATATTGTAAATATATTTCAAAAATATATTGTTTGATATAACAGAATTTAATATAGTCATAGTTTTCAAATTCTTCTTAAAAAGGGAATATAGCTTTATTTTGAAAAACCTTCGCAGCTCCTATTGGTAAGCTTAAATGTAAGCGAAGCTTTATCATAATATCAGGTAACCAACTGCTTTCATTTTGGGCATGCTTTCTTATTGTAGCTTAAAACTGAGGAGGA
>JAGVSQ010007159.1:0-15600 GCA_022683975.1 Rhyacophila evoluta
TCGGCGGTCTATTCACTGGCACTTGCCAGACTTACTTGTACTAAGCACTTGTATGGTTGTTTACACGTCGATACAAGTGCAGGTGACAAATGCGCGTGACAAGTTTTGATGACAAGTACTAAGCTCGTGTAAAAATGTCATTAATGACAGCGAAAAATATCTACTCTGGTTTTATCGCAAGAAATGCGGCAAATTTTCCGAGAACTTTATACTCTTTCTATTTACTGGTTAGTTAATATTATGTTAAGGGCTTTCCGTCAAAAGTTCCTGGAACTAAATGATCTTCTGGCGTTAAATTGAATTTTGTATATTTTTCACTTGATTTTGATGCGAGGCATCATTTTTCTTACAATTACTTTTAAAAAAACTAGCAAATATAGTTAATTTTCGTTTTTGAATAAATTAAAATACAGGGATGTTCCGATATGACAATCTTCCATATAGTCCGCATTCGGAAAGAATATTCTTTTGAAAAATCTAAAATTTTCATTCCACGTATATTTAAAAAGAATTAATTATGGCTGGCTTAATTTTTTTGTATGATTTAAGGGAGCGGTTAATCAGCTTGGAAGCGAGATGGAAGGTGAGAAAATTACGGGTCTGCATCCCAATCTTATTGAAAATATGAAAAGAACCTTTACCGAAGAATTATATCATCCAAGCAGGCACTCACAAAATAATAACCAGACAATAATTAATCAATCTGGCGCATCTACATTGATGATGGAATATGACCAAAAGTAATACTTGAAGTTGTATACTAAAAAATAATCTACTATCTAATGGCTACAAATCAAATCACAAAAACAGTTGGCCAGCTTATTTTTTGACAGGTTCTCAATTATCACTTAAAAAAGTGACTGCCTAAAATGGAAGCTCCATTTTTAAATGTATATTTATCCAAATATTTATAATGTCATGCAAAGTCCACATATCAATTTATTATAAAAATATAAAATTATTAAATTTTTATTTATGCTACTAATTAATTAATACGCTCGGACTTTGTATAACACGGTTATATGGTTCCAAACGTCGTTTAGTACAAATCCGCGTTCCAAGCAAATATCGATGTTCAATTATACCCTTCATTTTTTCTAACAGAGAAATTAAAAAAAAGGTTTATGTATGTATTTAAAATATCTCATTGACTTCAAATTTCTTTCCATTTTACGATCATTTTCTCTAAACTAATGTTATAATTATTTATCAACTAACCCCACAACTTTATTTATTGTTTTTAATGTGAAAAATATAGCTGCTTCTCTACAACTCTGCCTTCTGATTATCAACATTTTAACTAGATTTTTGTTCGCTTAACCCAGTCTTTAATCAATTTTTAAATAGTTATTTTTTTCTCCCCGGTTAGCGTAGTTGGTAGCATGAGCGCCTAGTAAACTGGGGAATGCGGGTTCGATTCCCCATCTGGTCGGATTTTAAAATCCGAAAATGCAGGACATGGATGCCCATTGGGTTGAGCAATCGTCTGACAAACAATTCTCGTGAAAAATAATCTGTCAAGACGTCTTCATATTGATATCCACTTTCGGGGTGGATTTCTTCACACTGTGGGGATCCATATGGTATAAGAGAAAGAAGAAGATTTTTTTCTTAAGCCGTGTTATATAGATCGTATTATACAAGAATATAGCATCATTCATCAACCGTGTTTTATCAAAACCGTCTTCTAGAAGTACCGTGTTATACAAGGTTCGGGTGTGTATCAAATAATTATCGCAATTTACTTTTGCGTTTTCAATACGATATAAAAATAGGATGTTAAATTCACGTGTTTCAGACAAAACCACGCATATGGCCCAGAAGAGCTTCGAAGCCAACTGCCATGGTCGTATTTCCAAGATAGGAATGACCCTAAAAAAGCGCCACGACGGATGACGTCAATCAATACGGAAGACGCCGGGCCTCCAGTTCCTGTTCCTGATTACACATTACATTTCCCTAAACGCCCTAGAGAGAATGAGATGGGTATGGAAAAATAAGCACCCTCTTTGTTTTACAAATGAGTTCCTATTTAAGACCATGTTACGTTCATTAAAAAATATGCAATAATCGATTTTTTTTAAACTGAATTCCTCTTTCTGACCATATTCTTTAAATAATAGGAATACCAAACAAGCCATCTAGAAGTTCAGCTGATTTTCGAGCAAGCTTTTATGATAGAAATAATACCAGGGTATCTGCAACCCCATCAATGAATCCATATGGATAAAAGATAAATGAAGCCTGATATTTAATAGGTAATTATTATTTTTATTGCTTGCGTGTTAATATATTTGTGTAGCATTATCAAAAATCATCCACTGCGTTGCAATAAACATCTGCAGAACTTAACAATGGCTTTACCGTTCTAATCCATTTTTTTTCAGAGACTAGCTTGTATCATGGTGAACTCGAACATAAATTTTAATATTAATATTTTGTCATATATTCAATCGAAAATATTATAATAATTTTGTAGTTGCTAAGGTATTAAAACTATTTTTTTACGATATTTATCAAAAAAATATATTGTTCTGTTTTTTTGTGCAGTTATTTAGTTATCCTAATATGTATGATTTAAAACTTGTTTTGCGCGAAATTACGTTTAAGTTTGCAAGTTTTTGTGGAAAATTTCCTATTGAAATGGTTTATATTTGAAAATAGTATACATGTTTTAAGTTATTTAAATATATTCTATAATCTAATTGCAAACATGGTCATTTTGCTTAGTGTCGAACATTATTCCGCGAGGGTACATGTTTGGGAGAGTCTCAAGAATGTTGTGCTACAAACACTGAAGGATCAAAAGTAGTTTTAAGAACTTCTAAATAATAAAGTCACATAAATAAAATAAACCTCAAGTCAATATTTATGTTGATTTTATGAACGAGCTTGATTTATTGACGTTTTGTCAATTTTTCACTTCCCTGTGAGATTTTTGTCGCTTTCGTAAACCAGGAATGCCACAGTGATATTTATATTTTATGAGCAGATGTCGGTTATTTATTACAGCTCGTAATAAATTGTCACCCCGGTTAGCGTACTTGATAGCGTGCGCGTCTAGCAGTCCGGGAAATGCGAGTTCAATTCCCCATCTGTCGGATTAAAAAAAATCTGCAAATGCAGGACTGGATTCCCATTGGATTTAGCAATTGTCTGACAAACAATGCTAATGAAAAATAATCTGTCAAGACATCTTCACATTGCGCATATTCGTATACTCCACTTTCGGAGTGGGTTTCTTCACACCCTATAGATCCATATATTCCAATTTGGAAGTGAGCATGGTATAAAAAAAATATACGCTTTTTTTAAATTCTCATAAAACACAAAGCTAAAAATTTTAAGGTATCCAAAATTATGTATCTATATCTCATGGATGGTAAATACGTAGCATGCGTGCCAGGCTTAATGCGCGATAGATTTTCGATGGGGCATCAAAGAATTGTACATTACATATTTTGTATCTATTATATAGCCCTGCAATGCGGGAATAGCCTGTGGCTAATATGGCCCCGGCTATATGCTCCTTGTTTAAAAAAGGCGCGAAAGATGTTTATTGAGTTTTTTCTTTGTTTAATTAAATATTGTTTAAGTTTTTATATCCAAAATGAGTTTATCAGTCATAAATTTACAAAGTGAGAAAAATTATAATTGATATGATTTTTTTTTGAAATATATTATCATAGCACTCTTGATTGATCTCTTAATAATCAGTGACTAATGTGTTCTTAGAAGAGCGACTCATCGCGTTTATTGTGTCGAATGAAATTGATTAAATTAAACAATATATTTTATAACTAAATATTTAAAAGAACATGTGTATTGCATACGTATATATTTTTATATAATGAATTCTAGCAAATTTTAAAATTGCTGTATCTATATCACACTATTCTAAACGAGTGTACGGACGTATTTTTGATAACTAGCCATAGGTGCATAAATTGCCAGTTACGTCACAGTCTGCAATAAAAATCATATCGATGGCTTAAAGAGAGTAAATGACTCCACTTTTAGTTGAAAATGACTTAATAATAGCATTTTATTGGATCATGTAATATGTATGTCCCGTATTAATTTGACAATTCGAAGTTATTTAAATATATTGAAAGAAATTTTGACAACTTCATTTGGATCTGACACTTAAACTGAAATTTATATAACTCTACTATTTTGTCTCCATATCTGTCAAAAATAATTCTTCGTAAGCAGCTAATCCTATCAAACAAATAGCAATATAATCAATTTTTATTCTTTGTAAATTTTTCCAAAATAGACTTTCATTTGCACTTTAAGCCATTGGCATTTCATTTGTCGTGACTGCTATAACATACTATTTTTAGCTTTTAAGTCAATTTTAATGTACTTTTTGATTAGTCAATAATTAATTACTCATTGTGTTATTAGATAAAAAAATTATAAAGATAAAACATTAATCTCTACTAAAACGATAATTATTAGTTAGTCACTTTGCAAGGAAAATATCAATGGAATTCAGTATTATCTTGCATTAATCATTTGTATTTTTTATTTTCAGATAACATTTTTTAATAAAACACAACTGTGTAAATATAAATTTGGACATTGAAGACCTGAAAGAAAAAATAAGCGAAATTAAATTATTATAATGTGATATAACAATGTCATCGACATTTTATAATAAATATTAATAAATCGTATTTACAAGAATAGTATTTATTCTAGTTAGTTACCTGCATTAGAATATGTATCAAAACATTTACTAAATGAAGTTATAGTAATAAATTAAAATATGAAGGCTTTTTAGGTGATAAAATAATTGACAGGTATGAAACGTCGGTGGCTTAATATGCAAATTTTGATAATTTTACAGGAATGTATAAAAATTTGATTATTTTAATATGGTTTTGACACATTTTGGAACGATTTATTCACAGAGCTGCTTGCGAGTGACGTATTACTTTTGATAGATCTGAATACATAATTTATATTTTACAATGTGGGTTTCAGCTTATAGCTTATATATTATAGCTGAATAGCTTTGAATCGTCAAATTAATATGGGACATACGTGGTGCAACGAAATGGTATTATTAGACCAAAAATTGACTTATCAATTTTTCACTTTAAGCCATCGACGTGTCACATATTATTGAAGACAATGTAACATCAAAAAAATATTTATTCTGACTCATCTTCGTCAATTAATGAAACTATTTCTATAATAAATAAATAAACAAATATTTCACACTTATTATCTTCACATCTTTTGTGTACGTCAGTGATTCAAAAAATATTTTATGCCCCGGAAAAATATTTCATATAGATGCAAAAAAATCAGTGAAAAATCTACTTAGAATTAGGATTTGTAGTTTTTTTTTAGCTCGCGCGTGTTACAATGTATTATATAACATGACATAATTTACAATGTATATTCTGTCAGTGTACATGCAGCTCGAAGACGTCGAAATATTGATGTAAAAGAAAATTTATATATTAATTACAGTTTAATATTTAAATCAATTTATAACAATAACTTGTATACGTGGAATAATCATTGACGTAATTATTAAACTGTTGTGAAATTTATGTTTTCATAATTAAGACTAAAATTTTATTTATGACAGCAAAATAATTATCTACTTTACTTTTTTCATAAATCAGCCCATTTTGGGACAACTTTTAAAACATAATTTATAATTATCACTAAATTAAAAATATCAAAAAGAATACATTACTGTTTTATTTCAACATAATATGGAAGTATTTTTCTCATATTATTATGACTTCGAAGGAAGAGATGACAAGAGCGTGCATTACGCCTCCGGGATTTATAGGGTTAAGTGCAAAAAAATAAGATAATAAAAATTTTAAGCTGCATATCTAAAGGGTTTCAATACTACCTGATTTAACTGAAATAACCTATGCACAATACAAATTTTAAGATAAGTCTTTATACTATCTATGGAGAACTATTATAAAATATGTTCCACATTCAAAATAACGTAAAAGTAAAATTGCCACAATTCTTATCAGAAAAAGGGTGTATCGCATTAATCGTAAAGATATTAATATCCGCATATCTTGTATAACATTTGATTTACTCACATATTCATAAAAAAGTGTTAGAATATGTAATTAGAATACCATCCTCAAATTTATTTGATTTTCTGCGATGTTTCTTTGGTGGACAGTAGCAGTTTTGCTTTTAATTCCCTCATTTACATAATCCCTCATATTATAAAAAAAGAATTTTCCGGCGCCGGATATCATGAGCTGGACTAATATCTGAAGATACGTTATCAGATTTTACAGATTATATATTATAGATGGTGTATAATTAGAACAGGGTGTGTATATAAACTAAATATATAAAATTAGCAATAGTCATTTAACGGCTTCAACCGTTTTTCATAAATTTTATGAAAATAGAGATTAGTGCCTGTATTACTACGAAGAAGCCAGCAAAATTCAGTATTAATTCTTTGAGCTTTCCGTGATAAATTAGGGAAATAAATTAAAATGTCTCTCCGTTAGCGTAGAAGTTGACGTACGCGCCTAGCAATCCGGCGAATGCGGGTTCGATTCCCACATATTTCGAATTTTTCATAATCCAAAAATGCAGGACTAGATGCACATCAGTAAAAAATAATCAGTCAAGACGTCTTCGCGCTGCGGAGATCCATTTACTGCTATTTCGGAGTGGAGATCACACTGTGTTCCCCATTGGGAGCAAAAGTAAGTAAGTAATAATTTTTGAGTAGAATCAGCGTTTTTTGTCAATTTATTTCACCTCTTATCAATAAATTATCTGATAAGTAATAAAACTGATATCGTTGGCAGCAGAAAAAGGTAATTCATACGTTATCAATTTATGATATATATATATACATATATATGTATGTATATATCAATATTACGATAGGTGGTAATTTACCTGATAATGTGATATTGCAGGAAATAATAATGGTTCAGACATATTTTATCCTTAGAGATTACAGTGTCAGGAACGTGCCTTGAAGTACTCTATCATATTGATTGTTTAAAAACAATCAACATGGATATTGAAAAGAAAGGAGCTCTGAAATATCTGAGGATAACATTATTTTTTGCTGGAACACTTGGTATCGTGAGTATTAATAAATATTTATTTAATTATTGTTTCTGCAAGTGTTGAAAACATTTTGGTTACGAATAAACATTTAGGGATTCAGCAAACAACTGTATGATTTAAAAAAAATCAAATATGCAGGACTTCACGCCCAGTAGATAGACCAATTGGCTGATTTTTGTAAAAACATCTGTCAAAATCGATGCTGACATCTATATTTTTTATTTCTGGAATGGTCATATGCATACTTTCTAGATTCAACTAGTTTATTCCCAGAGGTATAAATTATTTGGTGATTTATTGGCATTATTAAATATCTATCAATAAATAAATAATAAAACTGTACAAATTATTAAAAAAACGGCACTTTTTAAATTTTATAGCAACATGATACAAAATATAGTTTGAAGACATCCTGACAGATTTGTTTTTACAGAGCCAAAATCTAATTATATTGGACACTGTGTTCTGCACTTAAATGGAGTTTTGAAAACAGCTGGGAAACTAAAACCTGCGAGATTTGCTGCTAAAGTGACAGAAATGAAATACACAAATAAATCTTTAGCTGATTTATAATAATATGGTATATCGTCGCCAATTGTGCAGGAACACTTATCTCGATTTTTTCGTTTAATTCACTTGAGTATTGGTTTATTTTTTGCAATCTCTTGTATTATTATCACATTTTTGCATTAAAATAAAACTCGCACACATCTTATAAACATGTGTATTTATGCGAAAAATTACTAATGGTAAAATAAATATAAAACAATACTTTACAAAGTGATTTAAACCAAATAATCAAGATACGTGTTCCTGGAATATTGGGGACGTTATAGTATTTCATATTAGTTTAAAAAATCAACTGTCGATAGCTGTTAATATTAATACATTTATTTAAATCTTTAAAATATTTATCAAAATATAGATTTAAAAATTGTATTGATGTATTTATTCGCTCCATACTAACTCATAAAATGAATATAAAAAATAATGTTGAAGGAAGTGAAGTTGTTTTGCGGGCCGATAGTATATTTGAATTTAAGAAATCTTATATTTTTATTCGATCAAGAAAGTCCCATAAGCTCACAACACCTATATTTCAATGTGGATATTTAATGACACAATTCACAATATTTGGAATGTGAAAGATTAGATAAGAGACTGTTTGAGTCATACTAAAAAAATAAAAGATAAATATTTTATTCTCTGTGTAATTGTTCCTGATTTTTTTAAGCTATATGTTCTCATTTTCATCAATATTGAATAAACTTAGCTACAATGTACGTTCCCAATTAAAACTATTCTGGATCACAGCATACTGGGCTATAATGTGAACAAATAACGTGAATTACTCGTCATATGAATATATCATTACAACCTCTATATTTAAATTTGACAAACATATCCTCTATTAACCGCAACGAATTATTTTGTCGATCATCATTGATGGTGTTAAAAGTTAAACTAAAACAGTTGACCCAGTCAAATTATGACAGTTAAAATGACAAGTAAAAATTTCACGTCGCTGCTTTTTACTGTTTGGGAGTAATTTTTGTGACAAACAAAATTTATTTTCTACTGTAAACTAAAATGTTATTTAATTAAAAACACTAAATAGATTTCTTAAAACATAGTTTTCAAAGTATACTAACTAATGAATATGTTAATAATCTTACAACAAGTTTGATGACATTGTTTTTTATCTACAGAGATCTGTTTACGTATGACAGATATAATGGCGTTTATGAGTGTGATGAAGCAGTAACAATATTAATTAATTGTCTTCAGATCCAGTCGTTGGTTTGGATGCTGCTTACCATCTTTGGAATAGTTGTTCATAATAATTGTAAAATTTTGATTGATACCACAAATGCTGGAAAGTCTGGACAAGAATTGCGAAAACTTTATTTTCTCGGTACAGTATTATTCGTTATTCATATTACATTTCATTACAGTGATTGTGCACATTTTTGTTTTTATCCATTATCCATATCCATCCAACTAAAATTTTTCACAAATTTGCGCGATTTATTATTTCTTATATATCTCTATTGATGAAAAGGATTTTGCATTCAAGCGCTCTGGAGGCAGACATTGATTTAAAAATATATGTTTATATTGTTTACACATCAAATATAGACCGAAGAAATATGAAAATTAAATGTTGGCGTATATTTGCATTACTTTTAATATAATAATTGAGTTTTTACATTGCGGATGTCATAAAGTAACATACTAATTTTAATATAACTGATAACTTTATACTAATTTTATAAAATAAGATATCAATACATATTTCAGTTGCCGTTATCAAAATAGTCTTTATAATATTATTATAAATAATTGGCAAAGTAATTAATGATGATAAATTGAAGACATGAGCTCAAGTTTCTATGATTTAGGATAAACATAATGTGAGCCATGATTGTTTAATTGGGAGAGCAATGAGTTCATAACAAATCCTCGTAAAAAAATGTTCTTATACTGTAGTTCTTCACATTATTGAAATAAATAACCTCTAGAACAAACATGAAAAATTTCAAACGATTATCATCATTGGATATATATTTTTTATACTATGTCCACTCAAAACGCGAAGCATATGGATCTCAATAGTGTGAAGATGACGACTTCATAAATAAACTATTTATGGATATTCGAATTGTTAAGTCTTATATTTTGACAGTTTTTTTACGGGGATTACTTGTCAGCCAATTGCTAAGCTCCATAGTCATTCAAACCTGATTCTTTAGAATTTTTAAAATCCAACACATGCGGGAGCGAACTTGCAAAAATTAATAAATTAAGAAAAAAATAAGATTGACAGATACAATCAATATAAGCGAAACGTTTTTTTAGATTTATAACTATCTTTGTACTATACGTACATACGACCATACGGCATATGGGGGCAGTACCAGAGGATATGATTGGCATCCCGAATTTCGTCACATATGCAAGTAGGAGATTCTATAAGACCAAGCTGGCAGAACTAGGAGACAAAATCACCATGACCGGTTAAGCACTGGGAATTCCAATAGTCTGGAGTTAATTAGGTTATCTCCACGCGCCAGTTCCGGTTTAGAAATAACAAATCCATTGGTCTACCCTACGAATTTTCATATAATTATATGCTCCTTCATAAAACAAAAACTAATAAAGTTTTATTTTAAAATACAAATAAGGTGTGATTTTGGGCGAGTAAACATGACGAATAAAATTAAAATGATGTCGAAATTGCGAAAATGAAAGCGACTAGAGTTCATACTTTAATCTGATATAGTTTTGCCATTTCATTTGACATTGCTAGTGTACGAATTGTATTTTATTATTGCTTTTCGGTTATTTATTACTTACTGTAGGAGATCGCGTATTTATTCTGGAAGTCCTAAAAATGATAAATCCAATATTATGATATTATAAAATATTTTATTCTTGTTATATACCATTATTTTTGTTTTGCAAAGCGCGTCTTAGATAATATATTTTTTTATTAATTCAATATTTAATTTTTAAAAAATCAAATGTTTTTATATGTTTTCAGATGAAAAATGTTTTTTAACACCAACTTCAAGAGGAGCTAATCGGCCGCTTTCACCATATGAAATATTCACATGGGAATGCATTCTCTTAACCATATATGTGATTTGGTTATTGATTTCCATAATTTTAATATTGAGTAAGAATTATTTCTATGTTTTTATCCAATAATGCAATCACTAAATCAGGCTTAGACAACTTTTTTTAGCTGCGGGTAAAAATCAATTAAAAATGATTAACATGTAGTTGTTATGGGCCAGGGATATTTACATTATTAAAGCACATTTTAGTAATTAATAATATACATTTTATTGATAAAAGAATTACAATAAACTTCTTAAGTTCAAACATACAAGCTCAAAATTATAATTCTAATTATTATGAAAACATATATAATTTTCAAGTCTTAATTTATTTGTTGATTTGTTAAATATTTCACTTAAATTCCGGAACTCAAGTGGGTCGGTCATTTGAAGTTATTAAATGGGTCACTTGGTGACCCACGGGTCATAGGTTACCGACACCTTCACCAAAAATAATAATAATATAATGAAAAAGCAAGAGTAGGTTCGTGGAAATAAATTCTAGAAAATGGAATCGATGAATGAAATATAAATATATCACAAGACAAAAGTTTCTTTCAATTAATTGGGTATCAATAAATAAAGCTCGGTGCACACGGAACATCCTTATCATTCTTAAAAATAATATTATACATCAGAAAAGTATATTTAATTTGGTGAATATGATGTTATCTAGAAAAATGAGTGTACAGTTATGGTATAGTGTACTCGATTAATTTATACAATACAGTCAATCCTGTTTTTATTCGGTATAAATTGTGCATTATAGAAAAAAATATAACTGACGATCCGTCGCACAAAAACAGGTTTGAGTGCGTATAATTTTTTTTTGGCAAAGTGCAACATTTTTTGAAAAATATACGAGGGAGGTTTTTTCAAAGTCAACTTATTCCACCACGGTAAAATGTAAAAGAGAAAATTTTGAATGAGATTTTTTTGTATAAGCCCATTCAGCACGCAAACTAGTGGAAAGAGTAAATTTATAAAAATATCGCAAACAAAAGTAAGCATCGAAAAATTTGTTATATTTTATACACAATCAAAATTTTCTCTTTAAAATTTTGATATAGTGGTATAAGTTCACTTTGAAAATACCCTCCTCATATATTTAATTTATTTTTCACACAATTCTTATGTATTGAAAATAAATTATGAGACGTTTTATTAAGTACGATTTAAGCCGCGGGCACGATAGATGCCGCGGTGACAGAGTGACGGAGGCAAAACGACGGTAACAGAGATGAGAAATAGCTATTAATAGGTGAGTGAGCAAGTGATCAAGTTGTTGTGACGCGTTACCGAACTTGCTCACTCACTTATTTATAGATATTTTGCATTTCTGTTACTGTCAATTTGCCGAAGTCTACCGTGCTATCGCGCCCGTGGCCTAATATGACTGTCAACTATGCGGCGAATGTTATGAAATATGGATAGCGTTATGCTATGTAGTTCAGAAAGTAATAGAACAATTTGAAAATGTAGGAACATTTGTCAGTATTAGTAAAAGAATCATGTTTAAAAAAACCGATAACAGACAAATGTTGTAATATAATGAAATTAATAAATGTAATATAAAGAAATTTCCTAAGTTGTAATTTAAAAGAAATAAGAAATTAGAAAGTGTAAAGTATTTATTAATTAAATAAGAAAATAAAATGTAAATGTCAGGCCAAAAAAATGCTCCATTGATATTTGCGGTCTATTTATTTACCACATAGAAATGGTCTATTTATTTAACAAAAATTGAAAAAATTTATAGGTACATCGATTAAATGGTTTGTCTTTTATATTTTTCCGAGATAATTTAATTTAAAAATTAGTTTTCTATGCCCTAAATGGTAAAAGATATTTTAACGATTCGACATGGCTTTCAATTCTTTTTATATTTTTTTTTATTATGAAAAAGATTTTTTCCATCTTAAAATGTATGTTATATTGTATAGCAGTAATTATTTCACAAGACGACAAGACAAAAATGTTGAAACTTGCCTATCATACGCCAAAATTAAATCAGCTAAATTTGTTTTATTGGAAACGGTAATGTTCTTAATTTCATTTCAAATAATTAGATACCTGATGTTTAATAAATGTCTAATAATAATATATTTTATTTCAGGGGTGAAAGGAAGGGCCCTAACTAGAACAGTATGGTTCATACATGCTTGGGTATATTATGCACTTGGAGTTTGTGCTGTTAACATTGCTCTTGGAGCATTATTTGGACGAGATGTAGAAATGTTTGATAAATATTTAGTAAGTTTATTTTTATTTTTATAATATTAGTATAAGGACCTTTTAAAGAAAAAGGACGTAAGCCACGGAATAAAACATTACAAAAATAGCAAAAAATGTTTATTCAATGATTTTTGGCTAAAGTCAAAATAATAAATATACTTGAATTCCAACTTACATCCTTTTGACAGTGAGCGTATTAAGTTGTAGATTGTGATTATAAAAAAAAGAAATCCATCTTCCTTTCGACTGTCGATATACAAACTATATTCAGATATTATTTAATAATTTTCTTCTTCAACGCTGCTCAATACGTTTAATTAAACGATAGCTAATATTTATTTGGCAATATCATTTCACATTTGGAACTTTTACTATATGTAAATAATTTGTTCTTACTACCCGGTTTTAAATTGTATTAGTCTTGTTTTGGATGAGTTTTTTTAATAATAAGGTCTTTAATAAAATTCGTTGAATAAATGACTACCTGGTGAATTTTTGGCTTTTGGAAATACCCCTCCTCATAATATGTGAAAAAAGCATGTTGTCGCTTATCTAATTGTAGAAGTAACGTGTTATAAAAGGCGTTTTTGCAAGTTTTCATATATTATAGTAATACAGTTAAATCGTATTGTAAGAGAAAAAGGGTATATCGTTGATTAGTAATATTTATATGATTATATTCTTATGACGTTATCAAATTAATCAGAGAATTTAAATACCTACAATATTATCAATTATATATAAGTGTATTTTTCATAATTGCTCGTACATAAATAGTTCATGTTATTTTTCTAGAATACTAATGGAATAAGTGATGGGGATATTAGTACTTTGTCAATCTTGAAGTCTTGGTCAGCAGTAATGATGACGATTGTCCTCCAAGGGTTCTTGCTATTGATAATAAACTTAGCTTTATGCATCTATTTTTTGGTATGCATTTTTAAAATACACACGGCGTTAAGAAAGGAAGCTGTAAGTATACCCGAATATATTATAATTATAGAGTCCGTCCGTGTTTATGAAAATTAACATTTTAATTTGGCTGACACATAAAGACATGTCGATGTCTAATTCCACGTTTTTTAAAAAGAAATATACACTTGAAGATATATTTGTTTTGACTTCCGCGTACTGTAGATTAAAACTTATATTTGTAAATAATAAATAATATTAGCAAAAGTATCATTAATAACAAAACGAAGAACCAGTTGATTCTTTTAGGAACTATAGCCATAATCTATCAATAGGAATGCTATTATAATACAGAAGACAGTGACTATTTTCGGTGGAATCAATTGTTATCGATATGTTACAATCAAGTAAGAGTGATAAAAGTGGATATTTTTCACAAATATTTGAAATAGAGCCCTTGCAACCACCGATTAAATTTTTAAAGTGTTTCTCAACCTATGTTTTCTTTATTTGAAAATTTTATCGACCTGACGAATAGAGAAATTGATTTTTATAAACTATAAGAAATGTATTATATATTCCGTTCATGCGTGTTTTTATTTTTATAGAAAAAAGACACTGGAAGTAATTATTTATCTCGAGAACCAATCAGAGCCTTTGATACGTAAGTATTGTCAATAAGTTTCTACTAAACTACTTAAATGTGTCCTCTATCCATCATCCCAGTCTTTACACCTGGTCTTAATGAGATGTATCCCGGAGCTCTGATATCGAGAAGCGATCTACTTTATTCGAAAATATAAATTACCCAAAACTTAAGTTACCACGTACTCAAGTGTGTCAAGTATCTATTTTTTTTTTACCATGTTCGTTCCCAAGTGTGAAGATGTCCACCCCGAAAGTGGAGTATATGGATCTTTGCAATGTGTAGACGTCTTGACAGATTATTTTCAACGAGAGTTGTATGCCAGACAACTATTCAACCCAATAGCCACCCAGTCATGCATTTTTAGATTTTTTAAATCAGTCATATGAGGAATCGAACCGTATTCTCCGGATTGCTAGGTGCGCACGCTATCAACTACGATACCGGGTGACAAGTATCTATAAAACTATAAAAATTATTATGTTTAAGCAAAGTATACGATCTGTGCAGTTGCAACATATTTTATCTTCCCGGTAGGTGAGAGGTTAGCATACACACTTCGTACCTGGATAATGCGGGTTCTATTCCCATATCTGCTGAATTTTCAAAATCCAAAAATGCGGGACTGGATGCTCATTGGGCTTAAAAATTATCTGACAGTCAATTCTTGTGAAAAAAAAAACTGTTACCATACGTTTTTTGATAATGTCACACTGCTGAGATCCAATTGCTTCACTTTCGGAGTACTTGATGATTAATCATTTGAAACATTTTTTTACAGGTCTATTGAAGCACGATCATCTCGTTGGTTAGCTGGCGCTGAAATGATGGATCGTCCACATATAGCATATGAACCGAATCCGACGACAAGTGTATATAACCGCAGTTTGCAGGGAGAACAGAATTTATCATACCAAAGCTCTAACACTAACATCAACAGGTGATAGATTCAATTAAAAATATCATTGCCTTTAAGTAGCATTACTTTTTTTACTGTATCCGAGCCCCACATAGAGTATGCAGTCACTACGTATCCTTAGGGTGCGTCCAGGTTGAGCAATGAATAAGCGAACGAAGGCTTATTTTGTA